>WYDI02037876.1:0-33783 GCA_009867235.2 Psittacus erithacus | reverse complement strand
ACTTTCTGAGTCTCATGCTCTGCCAGGGAGGAGGGGAAGCCGGAAGGAAGCAGAGACAGGACACCTGACCCAAACTAACCAAAGAGGTATTCCATCCCCCACAGCATGTCATGCCCACTATATAAACTGGGGGCAGTTACCCGGAAGGGTTAGATCACTGCTCTGGTTGGGCTGAATATCGGTCGGTGGGTGATGAGCGGTTGTATTCTCTTCCCTTGTCATTTCCCTTATCATTATTATCATTGGTGGTAGCAGCAGTGGTTTATGTTATACCTTAGTTACTGGACTGCTCTTCTCTCAACCCATGGGAGTTACATTCTTTTGATTCTCCTCCCCATCCGTTTGGGAGCCAGGGGGTGGAAGAGGGTGGGGGAGTGAGAGAGAGACTGCGTGGCTGAGTTGCCGACTGGGTTTAAACCACGACAGATGGAATTTAGATCTTCCTGGGAGGTTTCTGCTTTTGTAGCTTTTGGGTACTATAATATGAGTATGGTTTTCTACTACTTTAACCTTCTCTTAGTAGACTGTCTACAACAAGAGACATTTGAAAAAGTTAACTGTAACTCAAGCTATTTCCCACAGTTCCTGTTTCCCTAAGGAAACGTCGTTTATGTGATCATTGTCTTATCGACATCCCTGAAAAAGGATATGTTATGTTGAATATGCCTGCCACCTCTGGCCAGATTTGGCAAAAGGCAAGAGAATATTAATTTTCAACCATTTTCTGAGAGACTTTTCAGAGAAGAGACCAGATGCGTACTTGGACCTAAAAGAAAGACAGGGACCCTCACACTTCCTGGGGGCAACCAGCTGATGAGTTAGAGCATGTAGCTTCAAACTAGCTTGTGTATCTGTCTCCAGAAGTGATCAAATACCATTACTTGCATGAAATGAAGAAAGCTTCTGGTAGTCATTATCTGCCATTTTAAAGGAAAATAAAGAATTGACCCACAATTTTGTGTTGCTGGTTTTGGAGCAGCTGTGAGAGTCACCATTGGGAAAGTTAGCAAGAATATTGCGTATGCTTGCATTAGAGTAGTTTTCATCACAGAAAAGGCTACCAAAGCTGGTGAGAAAGAATTTTATTTTATTTTACTTTTTTGTTACAAATGCATCTATTGTAGAATTGTCGTCCCCTCACTTTTTATCAAAGGCTTCCTATTGATAAATAGGGAAGACAATGTCTCAGACCTGACCTACAAAGTCTAGATTTGGCAGATCTGTAAGAAAGATTGTTTGGGGTGGACAGTTGTATTTGCAGAAGCTTGACAGGTCTAAATAAAGCAAGTTAGTATTAGCCAGCCTGCACAGTTTTGCTGTGTTTCTTCATATTTGTGAGTTTCACCAGCAGATAAAAGGTCTGTCTCTTAAAGTGGGATTTCACAGTTAGGTTCCAGTTCTCCTGAACATGTATGGCTTGCATCATTCTAATGTTATATAACTGAATTCAATATATTATGGGGAAACATTTCTTATAGCAGATAAATTAACCTGGAAGGTAAAAGTATGCTGAAGGCAACATATTTTTGACCAACTTTTATTCATGATCAGCATCAATGTCTGAAATGTATGATTTAACTTACCAGACCAGATTTAAAAGCAGCTCATAATTCAGAGTTATGACACTGGATCCTTTAATTATATACTGAATTTTTCACCTAAAACTTCTACAGCTTCAGGGATTAATGGTCTGGTAGAAAGCATTTATCTTCAGGATAATGTATTTAAACATAGTCCAGAAAGCCTGAAAATATGATCTATGAAACAATTTGGTAGTCTTCTACTTTCCAAATGGTTAGAGGAACTACAATGGCAAAGCAGTGACTCCTTGTGCTCTTCCTAATGATATAATCCTCCCACATTTTATAAACAAAAATTATTGTGAAAGTAATAGTGCTGTGCAGTGTTGTGATCCTACCTTTGAAATGCTGTAGTGGACAAAGGCATCTTCATGTGCTGTACTGACTCTTGTGGCGTCTTTTGTCAAAACCACCACTATCCATTGTCAACAGTGAGCATTAGGGGCTGATGAAAGCTTTAATGCCATCTTCTGACCATGGTTAGGAATTTTCGTGTTTATTGGACTTCTGTTTTTCACATTATTTTGAAAGCAAGTGTCTTGTATATTTGGCTACCTGATCACTGCTAGAAGAGAGAACTTTGCACAAAACCACTTACTGTTTTTACTTGTAGCTCCTTTTTTTTGAGTGAATGGCCCTGAGTCAAAATTTAACAAGACACAACTCACAAGACATTCTGATCTCTAAAGTCACACTGAGAGAATTACCTGAGAGAAGGAGATCCAAGGAGCCATGCATATATATATATATATATATTTTTTTTTTTTTTCCAAAACCAATTCTCTCTGTGCCCATTACGCAAGGATATTTAGACCGGTACCAAGGAGTTACCTCCCTGAAAATACCTCATTTCTCTGATCACTGCTCCTTAATGGCAAGTGACTGCTCTGGTAGACATACATAACACAGGGGTACAAACTCACTGGCCATGGTACAGCTAACAACAGTAGCTGTGAAAGCTCAGCTTTTAATACATTTACTTTAAGGTAATCTTCAGCTCCATTAAATGGCATTCTCACTGCAGTTAGTTGTGGAGAAAATAAATAATCTCTCCGCCTTATGCGAAAAAAGGTATGTGACAGAGTTTCAAAGGGGAGCATAATCCACCTACACATCAGCTTTTTGGAGAAGTAGTGTGCCTTTGAAGAAGGTCAGAGATAACTAGTGCTGCCAGACTGGTTTTGTCCTTTAGAAGAAATAGTATTCTGGTATGTAGATTCAGGAGCTATTTATATAAGGAATGCAAATAAACAGACTTTCTCTGTTCCACGTTCCTCCCCACAATGAAGCAGTTTGATGTCCTCCTGCTCTGTCCTCCTCCACACTGAAGTGTGACTATAATTTCTTTTCACAGCAACCTTGCACACCAAGGCCAAATTCCAGAGACAGAATCCTAATTCAGCTTCCTTCCTGTTTCAGTTGTCTTTCTACTCATCAGTCTTCAGCATTACCTCCTCCTGATTTTAACTTTACTTCTATGTGATGGATTGAATTTGAATGTCATTGTGTATTCCTGAATTGCTTTGCAATACTAACTTGAATCCTTTTGCAAGCTTGTTTTTAAAGCAGCCTTAACTACAAAAGAACAAAAAAAATCTTTTTTTGTTAAAAGGCGATGGACAAATGAGATGCCCGTGTGTGACCTGTGTAACAGCTAACCACTGGCATCTTCTGCAGCAGAGCATGCAAAGGCTTCTTACCATTCTTCCATAAGTATTCTGACAGTCTAGTTTCACAGAACACTGGCAAAAAGGAATCAGCATTTTTCTGTCCTTGAAGAGTGGTTGATAGTGATAAATTAATGCCTGAGGTAACAGGTGCTGTGCATTATAACTCATGTCTCAATAAATAATCAGAAAAGCTTATTTGGATGTGGGTGAAAAAGAATATATATGCAATATTATGTGTCAAGAACTAGATATAAACCGAGGCAGTGCATTCTTACCCTGTTTACATTAATATATTTACTGGAATATGCACTAGGAAGCCTATACAATACATAACAAGAGCATGAGCTCTCTTTGCTTTTCGTTATCACAGAGGAGTATAGAGGTTGCTTGCAGAAGAATGACTGCTGCACACAGGAATCATTGTTTTAGCTCTGGGTCATGATTTTTCAGCTGCAACAGTAAGGTTTTTTTCTCCTAACTGCACTCTCCTTATAATAAGGCAGGGCTGTAGGAGACTTTGAGTTCAATGGGAAGAAATTGAACTGGCAAGCCTTTCAGCTCATTCTCCGACCCACACTCCTGCACATTTATGCATATTATCTTTTTGTTCATTAGTAATTCCAAATCATAGAATATGGAGGCAGTTTGCTGCTGTTGCTTTATGCTGCAAAGCAGACACCAATCCTTTTCAGCCCACCTTACCTCTGTTGTCTTTTTTTATTAATGTCATGAAACCAGGACCATCAAACACTATGTAGATGGCAGTTCTTGTGTGCAAACTAAGATCAGGAGAGCCTGAAAGCCCAGCAAGTTTCCATAAGGAAAAACTGGGACAATACTGGTCCAGATAGGAAGCTGGGATTAGGTGAGAAAGGTCTTGCAATGTAGAAAGTATTAGTCTTGCTTGGGAGAAACTTTCCACAAAGTCATCCAAAAGGCTGGTGGTGGAGTTGGGATTAGGTTTATCTAGAGACACAGTTAAGCACTGTCCCTAGTAAGGCCTGCTGATGTAAAACAAAAGAAAAAATTGCTCATGTTGTTTTTTTACAGTGTCTACAACACGAGCTGTAGAAGGCCTTGCAGCAAAACCTTGAGCTGACCAGAGATTTGTATGCAGCTCTTAAGTCTTTTATTTTAAGTAAGTATTTTCAAGGACTTAAAGGGTCTTTTCAACTTGAAAGCTGGGTTTTATCACAGTATAAAGAAGAATAATTAGCTTTTAAGAGGAAAAAAAATGCACATCAAAAAGGAAATAAAACATCTTGTTGATAATTTTCTCCCTAACCTGCTCATTTCCTTAGGGGTTGGGTCTTAATTTTAATTCCAACTCTAATAACTTTCCCTTTGCAGCAATTTCTGTGTCTCCTCTGACTCCCAGAAACATTAATCTTTGTATCACAACTGTTTGAGTCTTTGCCCTGTACCTGCTCTTGCCTTTACCAGTGGTCTCCCTTTCCTTGCTGTGCTGCAGAGTCTCTCCTTTCTCATTTTGCCTCCCAGCGTTTCCCACCTTGCATTCTTGAAGCCCTTCTTGCTGCTGGCATGCTGCTTTGCTCTGAAGGAAGGCACAGGCTTTTAATCTGCCAGAGGAAAAGCTTGAGACAGTTTGTGGCAGTTAGGATCAGGTAAAACAGTGGCCTTTCCACTCTGCTGTGAAAAGGCAGCCTTCCTTTTAAAGGAATATAATATTGTACTGTAACTGATTTTTTTCCAGAGAATTGGGGTTGGTCAGCCTGCAAAGGAGAAGACTTCCCAGTCTTCTTACTGTGGCCTTTCAGTACTTCAAAGGGCCCTTTAAGAAAGATGGGGAGAGACTTTTAGTAGGGCCTGTTGCAACAGGACAAGGGTTATGGTTTTAAACTAAAAGAGGGAAGATTTAAACTGGATATAAGGAAGAAAATTTTTGCAATGAGAGCGGTGATACAGAGGAACAGATGGCGCAGAGAGGTGGTGGATGCTCCATCCCTAGAGCCATTCAAGGCCAGGCTGCATGTGGTTCTGAGCAACTTGATCTAGTTGAAGATGTCTGGGCTCATTGCAGGGGGTTTGGACTTAATGATTTTTAAAGGTCCCTTCCAACACAAATTATTCTATGATTCTGTGATTTATATCCCTGTTGAGTCTGTTCTTTCAGTATTAGTTTAAAAAGCTCAGACCAAAATAACAACCAATTATTTTCCAAAGAAGTGCTGTCAGGAGGTGAAAAATATTTTTTCTAAAATCAGAAATACGAAGTGGCTTCTCTGCAGCAAAGGCAGGGTTGATATTTTCTCTAAAGAAGATGATCTGTTTGCTGGAGAGGAAAAAAGCCACTTTGAAACAAGTGTGGTCATGATTTTTTCAGGTTTGGATTGTTGAAGTGAGTTTATTTTAAGATTGTGTGGTAAAAAATGTGCTTATATTGAGGAAAGATCACTGTGACAAGTTAACTAACATCTTTAATGTTCTTACATGAAAATTCATCAGAAATGCTTCAGAAAGTTCTGTTTAACTTCTTGTTGCAAATTACTTACTCTATCTAAGATGGCAGTCGGTTATAACTTTAACCTTATATGAGCCAAATTTGCTGTAAATACTTTAACATTATTACACAATTCCAGAGACATTAACCTTAAGGACGCTGTAAGCATTCATCTGATCCAATAATTCCTCAAAACAGAACACCAGTTAACATGATTTGTAATAGGTTCAGGTTCATCTTCATTCTGTGCTTCCTACTGCAGCTGTTTCAGAGATGTTACTGAGCTGAAATACAGTCACACAGCTGAAATTGGTTACTTGGTAAGACTAAATTCATCCAACCTTTGACATTTGTAGAATAACTGTATGCATCAAAGCTTGCCACTCCAGGCATAGTCTTGAGACACTATTACCTGTAGTTTGAGGAAGTTTCTCCTTTGGGGTGGCTGTCTATAAGCACATTAAAGCAGAGAATGCTCAAGCTTTTTGGGCAGCAATGTGTTTTAGATGCAGCAATGTCTGCTGGAGTGTGCTCATGCTATGTTAACTTCTGCACATAGAGCGCAGGAAGTAAAAAGACAGTAAAGTGAAACTCAGAACCTCAGTTCCTCCCAACCGTCTGTGAAGCTCAAAGCTTTTGTTGGGGTTCCTGGAGCCTTTCTCTCCTTTAATGTTAACGTTCTTGTTCCCTTAATGGAACAAGAATGCATTCATCATGCTGAAACCAACAAATGAAGCTGAATAAACAAAATCCCAAACTGTTTTTAAAGTAGGACAGTGTTTCATCCATTTAGAAAATGTTTGATCTCTATGAAATACTGTGCAAGTCTTAGCTTCATCACCCGGCTCTGGGAGAAATGCAGCTTGGAGCTCTGTTTTTTGTAGAACCTAGTGGTACTGCTGGCAGTCTCACCAGTGCAGCCTGAGATTGGATGAGCGTAATTATCCCGTCATGCAGTGAAAGCTTCCAGTTATGATTGATAATGTGGTGTAGTACTGCTAATTTTGGAATGCAAAATGAAAATGCATTAATAAGAGAGTATTGCTAGTGTGAGATTACTCACCAGTCTCACAGTCTGTACCAGCTCTCAGTACCTATATAATAACTTACAGTTTCTTCATGGAGTTGCCAGGAGTTTGGCATTTTCATAATACTTACAAAGTCAAATTTTTGACCAAAACTACATTGGCAAAATTGTTTCTGCTTCAAAAGATTCCAGAGAAGCCATATCCTACAGGAATGCAAAAATTCTTTCATGTGTGTTACCTAGGCACTCCCATACCACAGGAATGTGTCTACTAGCCCTTGGCAAACTCATTTAATTACAGAGTTATAAGACAATATATGATTTAATCAAAGAAATTGCTAATGCTACTATGTTCGACCTCTTTTATTAGCATATTTTATGTTCATACTTTACAATATAATAAGTTATATATACAGCATTAAACAAAATTATTAGAAAGTGATCTTTGGCAAGATCTACAGGAATTTTTTTCATTCCTGTACATCTTTTGTGTAACAATAAAAATACTGTATACTGAATAAAATAATGTTAAATAGTCTGTGTTCACATTGGCACCATCAGTTTCAAGACCCTAACTTTTCATGGCCCAATAAACATAAAAAAGAGGATTCCTGTAGCTTCTTCTGAACAAATAAATGGAGTGTATTAATAAATGACACAAGAAATATAGGAGGCAGTCCACTGAATAACACTGTAGTTACACACTGGCAAAAGAGAAATAGAATCTTTACAATTTGGGGGTGGTGGGGGTGGTGGTGTTTGTTTCCCTTTTGTTTTTCTAATAGCAATAGTATTATGCTGCAAATTCAGGGTCTTGAAAATCTTACTGAAGATTGTTGAGTCATCAGCTGATTTAAGAATCTTACAGAAGCCTGTTGAAAGCTATATGAATTTGTCATCAAGAATTTCACCCATAAATTAAACACCAAATAGCTAGTAAAATGTTTAAATAAATGCATCTTGCTGCTTCATTAAAAGTCAAAATTCTCATCAAAATTGGCATATGCAAATTAATGAAGAGTGTGTTATGATACAAAAGAAATGGTGAAAGAGGAATATTGAGAGGGATAGGTTTTATGTTGCAGTATATACTTCCTCTGCTATATGAATCAAGTGCTAAGAAGATATTAAATACAGATGTTAAAGGGTGATACTAAATGTTCTGCAAAATAATGATACTATCATAGATAAAATCTAGTTACTAACTGATGGAATACTGGTTGCTCACTTCAGGGTAATAGTTAATATTTTTTATAGCATTTCATTCAGTCATGAATCTTGGAATTTTAAAATATTGCTCTGTAACTGACATGACTTAATTTAGCGGTTGCACTTGTTGAAATGCGTCATCACTCATTTTAGCTATAAATTAAGCAAATAGGTTTGGTAGCAGCTACTGATTTGTGGTTTTAGAGAACTTTAAATGGCGAAAATCAGAGATTAGTTAAAAGGAAAAAAATACGTCAACTTTTTCTGTACAGAAACTCACAATAATGCTTTATCTTCCTGAGGAGTTGGTTTTCACCTGTGGATTCTGTGCTCATGGTACAAGAGCATACCATTTGAAAAACACATCTGCATTTCAGGTGTCCCTAGAGAAATCTACTCTTCTTGCTCCTAGTGTCAAACGTGCACCACTGTTGTCTGAAATTCCTCTGCTTGAAATATAATTTACTGGAAAAATATATTTCTCATGGTAGTGGATAAGCTGGTTTGGTTACTTCTTTTTTTATAATGGCAAGGAAGAAAAGAACTTGTTGCTCTCAGCTTGCAAGGACTGACTGCCAACTTTTACTGCCCGGTAACCAGCTTGTCCTCAGCAAGTCAGCAAATTGAATTTCCAGTTTCTGAAATGTCAGTATGGACCAAGTATGCATTTATGTGCATATTATGTACAGCATTTTGAAGCACTTCAATCTGTAAATTATGTTAGACTCTTTTTTCATATAGCAATTTAATCTGAGGTGTATGCACCTACACACATACTTCTAGGTTCAACAAACCCATAGTAAGTGTAGAAAACTAACCTGGTTACATATTGAACGTGTTAGAGCTGATAGAAATGTACATGCCTTATGTGTATTAATTATCTTAGCTGTGGTACTGCTTTTGACTGTAACTATTAAACTGTTGAATAAAGTCCTAAGAGACCAGAATATGTTCAGAGAGCAATCCAGTGCCTCTCTTGAAGGCCAGGCAGGAAGGGTATCAACAGGGTTATCTGCACTTATACACAGACTGCAAAATGGATGTTTGTGCATCCACTTATCAGTAACTGTTCAACATGATAATTTTGTTTATTGACATGTTTCATACCAAGCTTCTTGGGAGATTTCTGCTTTTGTTTTGGTAGGTGTGTAACTTCACTTCTTTTAGAAGTCAAAGAGAAGCACTTCCCATTGGTTATCGGGAACTATTATGTAGAATAAACATCAATGGTCTCTTGTCCAAAGTCTTTGATGTGATGCTCACTGGAATCATGGTTCTTGAGGGTGATGTGGAAGCGTGGCTCCCAGGCAAGCATGTCAGGATGTCGCTGCTGGCTCAGGAGCAGGCATTGCTTGTGCCCACTCCAGAATATCTGCACACAAGGATTCAACAGCATCCAACCGCTCTATTTGCACCAGTTTGGTTAGCAGTTCTGGGATGCTGTAACCTGCTGTGCTGATGCGATCAAAGAGCTGCATGCCATCTGTCATACCGCCGATCTCATCTCTTTTCAGTCCAAAGCTCTCGGCAAGGTGGCGCCATGTTTTCACTATGGCTTTTTCTGTGTTGTAGGTTGAGCTGAGCATTCGGCTGGTCTTCTCCAGGCAATCAAATGGCAGCTCCGTTGGGCTCAGACCTGCAATGGGAGGTGTTTGTTGTCAAATGGCTCTGTGCTCAAGTCTAGACTATCTAAGACATTTATTTAAGTACTACAGTATATACTGTTAGCTGTAAATACAGCTAAAATCTTGAAGTGAGAGTCCATGATTGGTATTTCTAGCTCCAAAGTTATTACTGTGTATTACCAAATTAATTCTTCTTAGGGACAGTAGGGTACAATAATTAGAGTAAAAAGTTGTCTGGGAAAGAAGTATTCAATGGGTTGTAAGAATTCTCATAGCACTTCTCCATCCTTCAACAATTTACTAGCTGTTAGAAACTAAGTACATTGCAGTCATATCCCTAGTGAGCAGCTCCATTAATACAACTCTGCATGTCAGGCACAGTGTTTGAGCTCAAGAGACATCTTCGATCCTTCCCTGAGTCTGTCACCAGCAGCTGCTAATAACATCTCGGTAATTGAAAGTTGCCTTTGTAGGAGTGTGAGGAGTGAGGTGAAGCAATGGTGCCAGATGCTTGCAAGCATAAAAGTCCCTGTTAGTGCTTGATTGTCATTACTATCACTGAATCTCTAGAGAGGATTTAACATTCATCCTGTGGGGAAAAAGCTATTCTTTACCTGGACATATTTTCTATGTATTCATGATCACAGTATAGAGGAGAGAATCAGCTATAGCATTTTTCCAAACCCAGTCTTTTGCTTCTGTAGTTTCCTGCTTCATACTCAACAGCAGTAATTTGGCGGGAGATATGTCTCCCTGAACAACAGAAAACTCAGATGCACATGTGCACACAAAGTGTGTGTGTGAAGTAAATGCAGTAATTTCTCCTGTTCTGCTGGGAAATTAATTCGTGTGTCTCTGCCAAAACAGTTGAGGTGGTCCAGTGGTAAAAGAGGGTTAAACCACTTAAAACTTGGAAGCTGCACTTTTTGTTGTGAAAGGTGGGACAGCATCTAGAGGAGTAGGTTGAGGCTTGTGTCTTACCCTCAGTCCTGACCCTCCCCAAATTACAGTTTTGTATTTGGAACTAGTTTCTATCTATCTGTTATCAAACAGGTTTCCTCTAGATGGGGAATGCAAGAGTGCTATTGCAGTACTTGGTCTGTGTGTGCGTGCCCTGATACAACCCAACACTACCCTTCCTGCTCTCCATAGGAAGGAATTTCATGCACATGCCTGAAAAGGAGCCACAGTGTGCTTCAGCCTAAGCCTAGCCTGGATAGCTCTGGGGTCAGGGCACCATGGGGCTTCTTGGCAGAGGACTACAAATCTGCCTACAGAGTGTCTTCTCTGAATTGGGACTTTCTGCTTTCCACATGAAGGCAGAAGCAAACACTTGTAATTTAATTGTGTGTTGTTAGTAGAGCTGCAAGTTTTGTTCACTCACCTTCTGCAACGTCACATACGTTAGCATACACGTCAAGTATCTTTTTCCTTCGACTTTGAATCTAAATAAGAAGAGATTTATTTCATTATTTTTTCAGTCATGGAAGTAAACAATTAGCAGACAGCAGTGAAAAACCAGTGGAAATTCTTCATTTCAGGGTGATAGGGGCTATCACACAATGTTCTCAAGTGTGCTTTTCAAAGACTTGAAGAGAACTCAACAATTATTCCATGAAGCACAAACCTTGTTCTGATTTCCATTTCCACTGCTAGAGATCTTTTTTTCCATCTTCTGGCCTCTTTTTAGAGCAATTACTTTACTGTTCCAAGTATTTGTGTATTTTTTATTCTCTTTCAGACTGAAGCAAACTCCTGACAATGAGGACAAAACCAGTACCACACATACAGATAATTATTGTAGGGCTCTCCAGGTAAACCAGGACAGGACTGCCCACAAGGAATTAAACCCAGATTAAAATTGCCTTCTTCCAGTAATCTAAAAGGACTGTCGAGGAGGGGATCTTCCTTGCTGTCATTTGATGTAGAACTACTTAATGCATTACTAATCAAGTGTTTTTTCTTCCATGATATATTGCCTGGTGAAATCTGAAACATTTTACAGTTAGGAAAAAAAATGAAATAAATCAGTGAAGCTTTGGACAGGGAGAATCTGAGGTCCAGGGAGCTCCAGTCATTTTTGACATGAAAGACACTTGGACTGAAAACTTGACATTTTCCAAGCTGAAAACAGACATTTTGATACAGTTTCATTCAGCAAAAATGTGCTGAAGGTTTGGCTTTGGATTCCATGTGGAGTGAAAGCAAATGTCAAGATGTCATGAGTTCTCAGGGACTGGAATTGTCATCCCTCTGCAGCTCTCATTAGGGCTGAGCTTTCTGAAAAGCTGTCTTTCTGATAGCACCTTAATGTTATCTCCACAGATTTGACACTTTTCACCAGGCTAGAAGAAAAAAGCTCTGCCTTTGGTATTTTGTTTTGGGGAAATTTTCCCTCATTTTATTTGAGCTCTAAATGCACATCAATGACTTGGTTTACAGACTTGGCAGCTGGAGACCACAAAGTGTCTGCTCCACCCAAAGCCTGTCTCACTGGCACAGATGCTGTGCAAGTGTGTTGTATTGCAGGGCAATGCAATGAAGACAACAATTGTTGTTCACATATTCTTGGTATAATTTACATGTGCTTAATCAGTTGTCCTGGTATTGTAGGCTTGGATTAGCTGTTTTAGAACCTTGTAAACAGGAAATTTTCTTTTAATGGGATTTACTAAAATTCCTCCTAAGCAAACCATTATTTTCATTTTCCTCTCGTTTTTAGGGCAGTGAGGGAGGCTAAATGATTCCATGCCCATGTAGAATTATTCAAGATGCTTTTTTCACCAGCACCAGAAGATGGGAGATTTGTGAAAGTTATGCTGAAAGCAAAAAGCCTGATGTTCTCTGTGGTAGCTCACTCTATAATGGTTTTTGTTTTAACTAGGAGGAAGCAGACTTGGTTAAGAGCAAGCCTCTTAACTTTCTTTACCCTTACCCAATAGCTACTTAATACTCTTTCCTGTACTAGAAATGTTACTTAATCTCCAGCCTGAGCAAAATTACTGCTTTTCTAACTTCTGGCAACTGGCTTGATAGGGAAATCTTAGGTATGGAGCAGAGGATCTTGATGCAATGTGCACTTTCATTGAATGGTTTTCTTCAGCCTTTTCAGGAGGCTTTATTCCATGAGAATTATGTTAGAACAGAAGGCCTGGAAGAAATAATTCATGTTTCAGGTGTCTTTCAAGCTGTCTATCGAAATTACTCTGGAGAATGTATCTATTATATATGGTCTTTGGAAGGTAAGTCACTCATATTAACTGTTCTGATTTCATGCCTACACAGTTGATAATATCCAGTTTCAAGCCAGCGTATACAGAACTACAATGAAGCTGGATATTTAGAAAGATATCACAAAACTGAATTTTAAAAGGTGAGCATTGGAGTAGTAAGTTATTTTGAGATGGTCAGAAGTGTCTAGAACTACAAAAACATTTCTCTTTTGTTGAGACTTTCTGTGTCAGGTCTTAGCTGAAAAATGAGCTGTTTTAGAAAGTTTGAGCTGAACCAACCTAACAGTTTAAAAGATGTAAACATGAAAATTTGCATTTTCAAACTTTTTTATTCTTAAAGGATAACTGATGGTTCATATTAATGATGTGATTTTGTCCTAGCTATTACCATTTACGAATTATTTTTGAAGTACTAAACCCACAAAAATTATCTGAGCAGACAGATTCTTTTTAAGGGTAGTTTCATTTTAATAGAAACTAAAAAGTTGTGTGTGTGAGGTGTAGCCTTAACTTTGCTTGAAATACTCCAAGTGAGATAAACTGCTCTGAGCAGTACACACACAGAAGGAAGAAGTGAAGGCCTTCCGCAGCAAACTAAACAGTGGCTTTATAGCGTCCGTCAGAGCACAGGCATGACCTTCAGAATATGTGTGTTCTTCAAAATAATATACAAAAAACTAAGCACAACACTGGGTATCATTGAAAAGTTTATGCCTTGAAAATAGTGATGCTTCTGGATTAAGGCACTCAGATGCTACCCTGTTGTATGAATCCATCCATGCTGCTACACTATTTTTCTGTCTTGGATTTTCTGTGGTAAATATAGCATTGGGGTTAGTTATATTAGCATTAGCTATATCAGGAGGGGTTGCTGTTATCTGTTTTTTCTTCCTTTAGACTATAAAATGTAATACTAACAAAAGCATTTACTACTTTTATATGAAATTTGCTTTTTCTCAACCCTGAGCATTATATATGTACATATATGTCACTAAATAAATGAGATTCTATACTAAGTTTTTCTGGAGAAGCTCTTGAAGTTAGCCTAGTCTGCACAATAATACATTTTGGGGGTGATATTTTGCATATTGTTTTCTTAATAAGGCCTCAAAATAAGAGGAATTCTCTCAAATTTAATTCTCAAAACAGACTTACCCCAGTTGACTTATTGCTCGTAGAAGACTTATCTCTGGCCAAATGCACTAAAGATAACAAGCATCTCTCTGGAGTCTCTTGCTTGTCAACTGCGGCTTCCTCATCACTATCCATACTACGGCTTAAAAGTCGTTCATTCTCAGAAGAGGCATCATTTTCACTGTAAAATGAAGATTATAGTTATATTACTGAAACCTCTCATAGGTTATACTCAAATAATCTCCTTTTTGCTACCCTAAAGTAATGGAATAAAAGCAGCTTCCATTTTGTAGAATGCCTTTCCTCTTGTCCTGTGAATGTAACTGCATTCACTTGCCCATAGTATATGTACAATGCCCATCAAATCACACACAGCTTGCAAGAATCCTTTTATAGAGGGATTTTGCAACTAAGGAGATGTTTAGTCCACCTTAGTCATGTTAATCCGGCCAGGGCTGGATGCCAGGCAGAGACTAGATGAGGAAAATTATCACACCATGCCAAGGAGTTTCCTAAAGGCCTGGAGCAACTATTTTTACTCTTCTTGCCTAAAAGCGAAGGGGAACCTTACTAAGGGCACGTATGTGACAGCACCACTCTGGTCCCAAAGACACCTCTCCAAATAGGAGATGGAGGCCCAAGAGCTGATGTACTGGTCGCAGAGGGAGTGGGGAGGACACAGGTTTCTCTTTAGTAACAGCTGTCATCCTGTCCTAGAAACCAGAGAGGGAAAAACCTATTAAGGCACCTAGTCTCTTCCCTGCTGCAGCAAGTTACCAGCATACCCATCTACTTTGTTCTTCAAGTATTCCTGTGTACCAGGATGAATGGTGACTATGTCCCTTACACTTCAGTTAAACTGGAAGTACGTTTATCTTTTACCTACCTTTTAACAGCCTTAGCTGGAGTTGCTGTAAGTTTCTCAAACTCTTCTTTCTCAGAGAATATCACAACATTATCTGTAGATCAACAATTAGACAAACTTAAATAGACAATGAGTTTCCAAACCAGTGCTTTGTCTCAGGAGCTGGTTCTGCTGCTAACCTTACTGCAAACAGAAATCTCTCTGACATGTTTTTAATTGCTATTGGAGGATTAAGTAACATGCTGGAAGTATAAAAACTATCATACATAATTCTTTAATAAACTCATTTATACAATTCAAAGGAGGAATTTTAATTCAGATAAATGCATTAAGAGTATTTAAGCCCAATGTTTCCTTGGACAGAAAAAGCAAAACTAAAGTAACTTGTACCTTGCACTTCTTTCTTCTCTTCTTGTGTGTTAGCCTGAGCTTCGACATTTTTTACCGAATGGCTCTTGCAACAGGCTAGAATATAAGAATATAACACTAATTATTCTCAGAAGCTATCTAAAAATAGCATTTGCAGCTAAGATTTCATGTGCTGAACAATTACCTTGAGCAGAAGGTTTTGTTTTCACAATATAAAACATGATGATGAGGACAATGGCAATAGCCATTATAAAGATGGTAGACATTGCAATTATAAGAGCTGTAGCCAGATGTCCTTGTCCTGAAAGATCTCCTGAAATAAATATTTTCATAAAGGAGAAACTGTTAGGGTTAGAGAACAGTTAATGGTTTGTGGTCTGCTTTACGCTTACACTTTACATGTTAAACATTAAAGAACTTGGTGTTACATTGGAAAGGCAAAGAGGTTTTCAAAATTGAAAATATTTATGCTGCACTGACCAGTTGACAGTATTCATCAAAGAAATCTGATGGCAAGATCTGCCAGATAGAAAGGTATAGGAAATTACATTGTCTGCTAATAATATAGGAAGCTATACATAAGCAAGAGTAGCAGCTTTCCTACGACGTATGCTGCGAAAGAGCATTGGAAACTAAAAATAGAAAGTACATAAACAAATGTGATGAGACCTAAAACGACTGTTGGTGACTATGGCTGCCTCAGAAGGTTTGCAGTCAAAAGGAGAACACATGCAGAAAAGCTGGAGTTTTTCTAACTTCAACTTAAAAGACTTAAAATGCAGCATGGCTAGAAGGTAAAACAAAGTATGTGAAAAGGTATTCAGAAGGAAAATTTGGATGCAAAAGACTGGAATTGGAAAGCCAAAAAAGGATGCAGAAAATGACAGATATGCTAAAATGCATGGAAACTTTAATTTTTCTGAAAACATGATTCTCACGATCATGTTTCCAGACAATACCAGGAACATCAGCGTTGTCAGTACCTCATTAACTGCATCTTTCCTGTTGTGGCTTCTCAGCTTCACATATTTTTAAAATCTAACAATCATAGAGTCATAGAATCATAGAATAGTTAGGGTTGGAAAGGACCTTGTGATCATCTAGTTCCAACCCCCTGCTTTAGAACTGTTCAGATTAGTTCAGTAACAGACTGGCCTTATTTGTGCATTAAACTGTTTTTACTAGTCTAAGCTAAGCTTTGCTGAGGCATAGCGCCATTTCTGTAGGCTACAGAGCTAAATTTATTGCTGGCATTACTGAGCACAGTTCAAATCCATTTTAAGTCCACTGATTGAAGCAGCAGTGTTGATTAACCAAGAAATAAAAATTCATTCTGAATTATTTTTAGCAGCAGTTTTAGAAAACTGGAAATAGTGGCAATGAAATTCACAATAGATATTTCCAGTTTGGTTGCACTTCGTTGATGCCATTTTCAAAACGAACAGCCACTAAATGAAACCTGTGAATGCATTCTTACCTTTGTGAGCATGCTGGTAAGGTGAGAAAGTGCTTGTGCCAGAGGTACTCGGGAAAATGGCTGAAATGCCAGAGGTAGCCCCTGCACCTGCAATATAAACAGAAATGCCATAAACTTCCATGGTTACTTTGTCCAGTCAAAGGAATATCTTTGCCCACGTAAACAGAGCTTTTACTTAGCTTGATTGCATTTTCCAAAGAACCCATGAACGTTTTTGAAATGTCACTAATCCCAGTATGCACTTCTGGCACACTGAAAATTGTGTTACAGACTACATTTTGCATAAGATCTAGAGGGAGTAGAAGAAATCAAAGCTCCTGAACAGTTATGAACTTAGAAGAAACCCAAGCATCTTCAGACACAGGCAGGGTCAACTGTCATACATGGATTTCCACACTACAAATCTACCCTGGGTAGCAGAAAGTTTTCTGGGATCCAGCTGATGACTCAAACTGTTCACAACCTGCCTTCCATTATTTGTAACAGTAGATCCCAAGTCCTATTCGGTAAAGTCATCAAATTAGTGCTTCCCACAAGCATCCTTCACTAGCAGGATCAGTGTGAAGCTCTGATGTTATGCAAAACCTCATGACCCCATAGGAAAATGTAGGGAAGGTGACAAATAATAGCTCTGAATGCCTTTCTGTTCCATGGAGCTGTTCTATCATAAAAGGGAATATTAGACTTTCCTGCAATCTAGCCGGGCAGTACTTTTCTTATGATTCTTCTCCCTGTCAGTACAAATCTATACTCTGGGGAGAAAGGAAAGCCACGAAAACAGTAAAATGAAGAACTTCATGCCGGAAGAGGAGTGAGATTGCCCAACATGAGTTTCCATATCTAAATTCTACAGTCAAGTTTGAAAGTCAACATTAACTTTTCAGATGGTATCATACACCAAGTCTTCAAAGCAGTAAGCCAAGTCATAAATTAACATATCTGACATAATACTGCATATTACTGGGAATAAGGCTGTTGATAGGAATGCTCTCAGACAGGATGGTGTTGGTATAGCATTCCAAACCAGAATAAAAGCATTAAGGTTGGGAGAAAATATTCTCTTCATTCTTAAACAAACTTTAATATCATTGGTAAGCAGGTAATGCAAACAGCTACTATCAACAGACATTGAAAAACATCTTCTGGCTTGGAGAGGGTATGAAATCCCTCCTGCTTTGTATTAGCTGCTTATGGAAAAAGTCCAGTGATAATTAAATTCAGCAGGCTTAAAGGTAAAAGACTTTTCCAGTCATCTGGTAAGGTGCATGCAGCACTCAGCTCCACAAGCTAGTTTGGCAAGTAGAGTAGCTAGGAACCAACCATGCCATTCTTTAGACCTAGTAAATATTCCAAGAAATTAAACCCACCAGGTAAACTTGACAGGAAATTAAGCGGTCTGGAACGGTCTGAGAAATGTTCCATGGTTAAGAACAAAGCAATGGACATGCTCTTCAAATTAAGAGAAATGCTTTCTAAAAAAAAAATAAAATAATAAAAAAAAGTAGTACCTAACATAAAACATGGCTGCATGCAGTGAATGAGAAACGTACACTTGAAGTGGCTGCACAGTATGAGTTGCAGATGTCTTCAAAAGAAATTTTCTTTAACAATGGTAAAAGTTCTGTCAAACCTCATTTGTTGGAAGGAAATGGATTAATTTATTAGAATTCTTTTTTCTTTTTTTTTTTTCCCAACTGAAGAAGTGTTTTCATAAAGTTTTAAATACACTAATTTGTTAATTCAGATGCTTTCCATATTATGTAAATGACAGGGAGATGATGTAAGTCTTGCTTCTGGTCCCTTCTCTGTTACAAACTTCCTTCTAAGAATAAGTTATGAGCTTCAGAAACTACAATACAGCAGTAGACCATCTATGTATCAGTAGATGAAGAGGTCATCTGCATGTAGGGGAGATTAAAGACAGGTAATTTTTTAAGTTCCAGCAATCCTTCACAAAACTGGAGTGAATCATCCTGGTCTCAACCCCTGTATCTACTAGTTATGGTTGGACAACAGAAGAAATACAGTAAATGGCCAATGCTGTAGCCAAATACTTTACTTCATGTCCACAGCTACCAGGTTTATGCCTATTCTTGCAGTCCCCCTGGCAAATCCAATTACAGCCAATTGTAATTCCGTGCAGTCCTTGCATGCTGCAACAAGTCCACAATAGCTTTTCTTATGCTGCCTTTCAGTTAACACAGGCAAGCCTTGCTGCTTTGTCTGCATGGAGTTTATCTGACAAGCTTTGGCTTGTCTCCTCCATAAACAAGTTTTATCAAACTTTCCTCTCTCTCTTTTCCTTCATCTGAAATATGTAGTCATCGAAGTATTTCTCCCTAATCAATCTTTCAATCATTTGTATTATTAACCTCACGTTTTTCATATCTTCATTTCCCCATCCCTGGCAGTGTCCAAGGCCAGACTGGACAGGGCTTTGAGCAGCCTGGGCTAGTGGAATGTGCCTCTGCCCATGGCAGGGGGGATTGGAACTGGATGAGCTTCAAGGTCCCTTCCACCCCAACCATGCTATGATGCTGTGATTCACCTGTCTGTGAAAGGAAGTAGAGCCTTCTAAGGTGGGAAGTCTCACAGCAGTGAGTAGCATAGGAATGGTAATAAGGAAGGTCATTCATTCTTCATTCAGCATCATTGTCACCCTTCACCCAGCTCTACCCCACATCAGGATACAGCATGTTGCCCTCACCACGCACACACACATGAACCTCTCCTGCGCACAAGAATGAACACCTTTAGCTTCAGAGCCTACGTGCAGGATTTTCTTTGCATGGGAATGGGGCCGCCTCATTTGTTCTGTAGAACCTGTTGTGGCAAAATCAAGGCTGGTGCTAGAACGTCATGGCCTTTTTCATATGCCTAGGTGGGAGTTGGTTGTTATGCATATTTTAAGCCTATTATCAAATTTAATAATTTGGCATATTCATTATGAGCCAAGGTTTTTCTTTAGATGTGGCTTAGAAGAAAGTGCCAATTCGTACACCTGCATTACAAGAGGAACAAAAAATGCCAGCTTCTGCAAAAGTTCAGCTCATATCGATTTTGTGTGAATGAAAAGAAACAGAACTCGGAGCTGCTGCTTTTTCCCAGCCCAAAGCTACACCATGACTGCAATGTCAGTCAGTTCCTGTGCACATCCAGTCTTGCATCCTGATCACATTATTGATTCTGGTTCCAATATAGATGGCACTTACATAATCTATTAAGACTTAGATACAGCTCATGCAAGGACATCCTAAGGTGCTACAGCACAACATATGGAAACAACTCTATTTTAAGCGTAAAAGAAAGACTGACGGCTGTAATAACAGTTGTGCAAAAGACTGCTTTATATTCCTAGACATCTGTAAGTAATATTGTAGCAATGTGATAAGGACATTAGGAAATAAGTTTATTACTGAAGATTGGTCAGCTTTTGCATTATAAATGCTTTTATTAAAAAATTGTAATTTAGTTATAACTTTCTTAGAGTCTAAATACAGTTTCATTTTAAACCTCCACACTTACTATTTAAAAGAACAACTGAATTTGTATTTACATTTGAATGTTTGGGGGTTTTTAACTCAAAAGATAGCTTTAACTCCAATTGCCATGCAGCCAGCCTTTTGTCCTCATCCTGAACAAACGCTGGGCAATAAAATATTGTTGGTTGTTTGTTTCAAAGAACATTTCTGCTTTATGTAACAGCACTGCTATAGTTGTTCATGTATTTCAAGACAGAATAAGAAGTGACAAACAAAACTACCAGATATGTGAGAGGAGAAGGGCGCAGGAAGGGAAGGTTTTACCAACATGCCCCTTTGCAAGTGTGAGTGAATAAAATCTGGTGCAGTAGGAGACCGTATGTGCTCCTGACATATGTTGCTGTGGGTGTCAGCTTACTGGTCCATGCAAAGGACTGCTGCTCATAGCTAGCAACTGCTTTTTTTTAAGTTTATTTAGTACTTAATAACATATTATAAAAATACCCAAAGTGTGTATACAACAGACTATCATCAGAGTGATCCTGAAGTAAGAAGCGTTTTAACAATGTCTTTGTGTATGTATGTTTCTATTTCTTGCCATTGAGTACAGCTTGCTTTCTCCCAATGCGTCCCGCTTCTCACAGCCATGGTCCAGTTATGACTGGCAACGCATACTTGCTACTGCCAGCCGAACTCTGAGCACCATCATTAAGACTGTTTTACAGAGAAGACGTAAGACAAAGCACACGTACAAATAAATAACTAGCAGCCTGGAATATGAGGTGAAAATAAATTATATTGAGTTGAAATTCAATAAAAGTAGACAGTTTATGGCTGACAAAGTAATAAAAATCTGGATTATAACTAAACCTAGTCGTAAATAAGACCTAGATATGTAGAAAGCAGAGGTCAGAGTTTTCAAATTAATGTAAATCTGTATTTGGGTATTCACATGAAAGGTCTGGTTTAAAACTTCAGGAAACAATGCTTTGAATGGAAACCCTGTGTGCCTGAAAAGTCATGGAAGCTGAAGCAGCAGTCAAAGACAAGCCACTCTCTAAGGTGTCTACGTATGACTTCAGTAATTAAACAATAACCAACTCCAAAAATATTGCACATCACTAATAACAGAGCATATCCTAGACAATGGATGATTGCCTGACTGCTGTTTATTTTAATGTCTTTTATTTTCAGGGGGCATACAAAATACTGTAAGACAAGTTACCCTAATGTTTCCAGGTAGATACTTCAGCTGTTGTAGGTAGTTATTAAACCAGGAAGAGCATGAAGTAAATTAATTCCTGAGTCTGAAACTCCTGAAAAAGGTAATGGCAAAGTTCTCCCTGGACTTCTGTTTTTGACCTGGTCATTCTCATTGGAAGTAACCACTACTGTTCAGACACATAAAAGGAAGTATTTAATGTTGTTGTGCTCTCTGTAATGCCTTTATTTCACTTCTCTCTCCTTTTATTTTGCAGGGGCAGGGAAGTGATAACAATTATAGGCCACATGGCCTTAGTCTGACAATTAATTTGCAATTTGTAGAGGGACTTTTTACAAGGTCATGTAGTGACAGGACAAGGGGGAATGGCTTTAAACCGGAAGAGGGTAGATTTAGATTAGATATTAGGAAGAAATTCTTTCCTGTGAAGGTGGCGAGGCACCAGAACAGGCTGCCCAGAGAAGCTGTGGCTGCTCTGGCAGTGTTCAAGGCCAGGTTGGACAGGGCTTTGAGCAACCTGGTCTAGCAGGAGCTGTCCGTGCCCATGGCAGGGTGAGGTGGAACTAGATGATCTTTAAGGTCCTTTCCAACCCAAACCATTCTGTGATCCTATGATTCACTTGGAGCTGTAATCAATGCACAGTACTGGAAAGTCTTAGGAACATGCTTCCTGAACTAAGCCTGCATCCAGGAATGCAGTGTTATCACCTCTTTCTCTGTGCAACACCAAGGAGATAATTGCCATATAAACCTTACTATGAAGTTACTATGGTGACTTCAGAGCATTGGAAGGAGGAGAATGGACCTGCAGGGGGCCCGTTTCCCCTGTGCCTTGGTGACCAGCCTGTAGAGGTGGAAGAAAACTGCGGCTCTGCAAGTTTTGCAGCTCATGAGCCTGGGCAGAGAGATGCTACAGAAACCTGCATTATCTCCCATGGGTGGGTGGGTGGTGCTCACTGTGGGAGCTGCAGCTCCAGCACAGGTGAAAACATCAAAGTCACTGGAATTTTCTTCCAGGAGAACTTCACAAGGACCAGATCCCCTCCCGAGTCGTACCTAGGCACAGCTTTCCCAGCTGTTGAAAACAGCAAACCCAATATTTGCTTCTCAGACCCTTTCCCTTGAAGGTTTATGGCTGTGGCTGGCCAATTTTGTCCTAAGATCAGGTTCCTTTCCTAATATAGACAAACCCTAAGGGGATGAGAATTAGACCATACCACCAGTGAACAATAAAGCACTGCCTTCAACATTTCTTCCATTCCACATGTGAGGAGGGATGGGGTGTTTGGAGATCAAACAACTCCAAGAAGAAAAGTTTGTTAGCTCCAGCTAACAAGCCTATTCATTTGTGAGTGTAATTTGAAACAGAAGGGGAAAAAAGTCCTGATGTTGATCATATAACAAAAGGACAAATCTGGCAAGGAATGAAAATTGGTGATATTACAAAGAATGGAGAGTTAAAATAAAAATCTCAGAAAGAATTATTTTCACTAATACAAGTGGTTTTGGCACTAGGCTTGTTTGTGTTAAGCACTTCAATTAGGGAGGCTGAGTTCTTGGTCTTCAGTGCACAGGGAGGGACAGGACCCCCTGATTTAAGCTCGTCACACAAAGCCAGCAGCCTCTTAGTCAGTTGTTCCACCTCATCTCTCTAATTGTTCTGAAGTTCTAATGATGCAGTAAGAAAAATGATCTTTTCTGTTTCTAGATGCCATTCACTCTCTGGTAATTAGCAAATAACTTGACTACATATATTTTCTTTTGTTGGTATTCCTTTTTCTTTTTAATTTTCCTAAGCCCTTGGTAGGTTTTAGACTTATAATCTTACACAGGTTGACTATTGCATCTGGTTTCATATATACAACCAGCAAAAAAGGTGAGAGTACTTTGTGCCCATGCACAAACGAGACCCTCAATCACTTGCCAAAATTCTCTAGATCAATATTCTGTGTGTGAAAAGGATTTGTACATTTGATATAACTGTGTAAATACAACTTCAAAGTAAATGTTCTTCAAGATTTTGTAGCAGGGCTTGATTTTATTTTTCTCCATAATTTTTGAACCGGAATGGCAAATATCAAAGTTTGAAGAGAAGAGTTAATATGCATAAACTGATAGAGAGTTGCAGCTGCTAAAAGACAAGATCTCTTCCATCAGTAACTGTACCTCTCTGCCAGAGAAACTCCATGGAGGTTTACATCTTCTGTCTCGTGTGTACTTTTACATTGAATAAAACAAAAACAAAATCAAAACAAATAAAAACCAACAAAAAACCTCAAACAACAACAACAAAAATCCCCAAAAAAAACAAAACCAAAAAAAAACAACCCAAAACCCAACAAAATAGTCAGAGGCCTCAAGTGACTCTAGTTCCAGAGGTGTCAACAGAAAATCCAGCACCAGTAAGTGCGGGAAACCACATCTTAAAGGTTTGATGCTTGCTACCTTCATACTTTGATTTGCATAGGAAACTTGTCTCCCCTATTTTTTGAAGAGCTGCTATTTATTCCAGAGGTATCTTATTCCAGTTTAGTGTCACAAGGCGTACTGATGGCTGGTTATCTGCTTCATACACAGCTGAAGGTCTCACACCTTTGATGTTTTGGCATTGTGCTCCCCTGTGCCTAGCAGACCAGTCCTGAGGCTCCCACACAGTACACTGGAGGGAGCTGCATGTTGAGAGGCCAGAAGTCTTACATCAGTGTTTCACAGTGCATAAGATATGAAAAAATGCAGTCTATGGTGATGTTTACCTTCTTCCCAGTGAGAAAAAGCTTTCCTGCTACACAACACACATCCTTAAGCTTGCATATGCACCGCCACATCCCCATGCATGCCCATTGCACACAGACTGCTGCTGAAGCCTGGTATTCCTCTCAGACTGCAGAATACTGTTGCTCCCATCCTTCAGACCAGGTGATATGGTTGCCTCAAATCTCTGGCCTCTGTGAAATGTGTTCCTCTCCTCCCCCTCTTTTTCATGCCATTTTGTGCTATTTCTTTAAAAGGTGACGCAGGCCCATCAGGGATTTTCCTTCTCACTTTTTACACTAATATTTCCAGATGGTGGAACATGGGGTGCTCATCTTTTTTCCTCAGCCATTTCAAGGCTTATTGACTGTGTAGGAGATGAAAGTTGCACAGCAGGCTCTTAGAGTTGAAAGCTATTTGTTTACCCTTTGATCAAAGCCAAATATTTTTCTGCCAGATAAAATGGATCATCAGGCAAATACCCTGAGCAGGTTTCCATGCAGCAGCAGCACACCCCACTACTTCCCTCTCCTTCTGGCCCTTTGTAACACGCAGACCAGGCACTTCCCCAGCTAAGGAGAGCGCCACTGTCCTCCACCCCTGTCACAGACCTAATGAAGGGCTGAAATGGGGTTTGTCTGCCCTCGTTTTTTTCTGTCTAGGAGTGCAAAGCCAGAGCTTGTCACCTACAGCTTCCTGGTTTTAAGTTATTTGACATCCTTGTTTCCTTGCAACCCATTGGGTCACCTTTCTCCAGTGGTGTGCCACATGCAGGAGTGTTTGAAGAAAAGGAGCCTTAGGAAAGAGGCACCCCTTCAGTGCAGCGTTTAGGCTCATGAATGCTGCTCGGCTCTGTTTTGATGTCTCAAGAAAGGAACAGAAGATTCCTGGAACTATTTGGAGTCCTTACTCTGGGTCCTTCACCATGACAGTAGGTCAATAAACAGAAGTTAAACTTCATAGAGGAACCATTCCTACCAAAGAGCTGATATTATCCTTCATATGGTGAAATCTGATGACAGTGAGACATGCAATAAAGTTCACTTGCTAATACAAGATTTTATGCTGCCTGCCACATATTAGGGAGCAGCCATTCCAAAGAGTGTCTGGAAGTTTAGACATCGTAAATCAAATTACCTGAGCTTAGTGATTTGGGGGATTTGGATTTTAAGAAGCTTTCCCACTTTTTGAACACTTGTAATTAAATGGCTGGCTTTGTAGACTTGATTAAAATGGTAATGTTTACTCTTTCTAGGACTAATTTCTCCTACTTTAATACCCGGTCAATTTCTTGGTTTATGCACCTGCCTAAATTCCCCCTGAAAATAATATATATTTATTCTTGTGTTTGTCAGGTTAAAAATTGCATGTGGTTAACCAGTTGTGCAATTCATACTTTCCTTACAGAACTAAGCATGTTATAATCATGTCTGCCAGATATCCTATAAAAGACAAAGATTTGGTTTTTGAATTGAGTAATAGCTGTAAAATCTTCTGCTGGTTCCTCACCAAAGCAGTAAGCTACAATAGTAAGCTACAACATGCTTGATACTACTAGAACCCCATTTCAGCAGGGTTTGAGACAGACTATCAGAGCTGAGGAAGGATTCGTTTCTGGCTATTGGTTAGCAGCAAGCATGGTTGTATTCCCACCAATGGGGCAGCCAGTCTGTGCACGCATGCAGGAGAAGGTGTGTCCACATTCTCTCACCATACACCATCATGTCCCACCAAGACTCCTACCCTCATGTTTTCACTTACCTCTCCACCTTCTTTCCACATTGTACATTTGGGTTCTCCCTTATGCCCTTACCTCACCTTCTAATACAGACTTTACCTCACCAAAGTCACCCTCACCCTGCCCTTGCCAATTCCCACTGTCTCAGGAAGAAGTGCGTGTCTCAGGACCTAGTGGGTTTCTGCAGCCAAGCGGGGTGAGTAGCTGTACATGTGACAGCCACTTTGCATGCAAACGGTACAGGGAGATGCCTCCACCTGGGTCGTGAGTTGGCAATTATCCCCTGGCTCACCTGAGCTCTTGCGCTTTAGAAAAGGTGGTAGCTGCTCTCAACCTATCCTCCTTTGAAGTGGCTCACAAAGCACCAATGATACAGTTCAGCAGCACTTGAACTAAGTAATTGCTATTTACTTACACTAATAAAGGCCCAAGGACTTTTGTGTCAAACTCTGCTTTCTAGTCAATCCCACAAAATATTGCAATTCTTTTTCATGATGAAGACTTTAAAAGGGCAGAACACGCACAGGATTTTGGGTTAAGATGCATTAGGTTTCTCTAGGGGACTGCTCATTTTTGTCTGGGTTTTTCTTTTAAAGTTTTTCTCCTGATATGCTCCAGATTCTCTGAGGGGGTGTCAAAGTGATTTGGTCATTCAGAGAGAACCTCATTTTTCCTTTTCTTTTTCTCACTTTCTTTACCCCTAAAGGAGACAGAAGTTTTCAGGGGGGTGGTTGCCTCTGCATTACAGTGCTGGTGTGTGGCTGTCCCTCCTCTCCATGGCATGAGGATGCTCCCCAACACGGGACTCTTTTAAGACTGGAAGAAATTCTTTACCGTGAGAGTGGTGAGGCACTGGAACAGGCTGCCCAAAGAAGTTCTGAATACTCTACCCCTGTCAGTGTTCAAGACCAAGCTGGACAGTGCCTTCAGGAACCTGGTCTAGTGAGAGGTGTCCCTGTCCATGGCAGGGGGGTTGGAACTAGATCCTGAGGTCCCTTCCAACCCAAACCATTCTATGATTCTAAGATTTGGCTGGACAGGGTGCTGGGGCATCTGGACTAGGTAATGCTTTGCCAAGACGGGTTGAACCAGAAGATCCCTGAGATCCCTTCCAACCTTGTATTCCGTGATTCTATGATGGGTAAGCCATTGCACACATGACATGAAAATGAACAGGCATTAATGCTGAGGTGTCACATGCACATATATACATGTTTTTCAATTACCAAACTACAGCTTTTTTTGTCAATTAAATCTGTAGAATTAGCTGTCTTATCAGTGCTGACTACTACACACCAGCATCAATCCTTGCATCACTTTGAAACCAAAGAAGAAGAGAAGTTGCATGGAGACCTCAAAGCAGCCTTCCAGTATCTGAAGGGGGCCTATAAGGATGCTGGAGAGGGACTATTTATTAGTGACTGTAGTGATAGGACAAGGGGTAATGGGTTCCAACTTAAACACAGAAAATTCAGATTAGGTGTAAGGAAGAAGTTCTTTACTGTGAGGGTGGTGAGGCACTGGAATGGGTTGCCCAAGGAAGTGTGAATGCTCCATCCCTGGCAGTGTTCGAGGCCAGGTTGGACAGAGCCTTGGGTGACATGGTTTAGTGTGAGGTGTCCCTGCCCATGGCAGGGGGGTTGGAACTAGATGATCTTAAGGTCCTTTCCAACCCAAACCATTCTGTGATTCTATGATATGAAAGGTGTGATGCACTTCTACTAGGATCTATGAAGTGTCCCATGGTTTTTTCATAGCTGAACTGAAATTGAAACTGAATTAAAAAAAAACATACACAGATTTGTGTCTTCCTGTACCTACTGGTTAAATAACCATAATAAGTCCTGTATGGGATGGCTTAACAGATGAAAACTGGAACACAACTGAAAAATAGCAGGTCCTAAAATCAAAGGTTCTAATTCCCTCCAAAATGTTCAGCATCTGGGGGGGAATGGCAAGGCTGATTGGAAGCAGAAATTGTTTTACTAGAGATGGAATTATTGTTCAAACAGAATAATCATTGCTGAAAGATTTCATATTGAGCCTTCAGATGATTCCAAGTCGAAACCAGATGAAATGCATAGAGATTGCAGAACACTTACATTCCTTGGTGTTAGGAGGCGCCAGCAAGCACGAGTAGCAAACCATTCCGTATATGTTGCGAGGTCTGTTTTCCAGCATGTAGTAACTGAAATGGAGGGCAAGATGAGGCAAACCAGTGTAAATTAATATACTACAACAGAGCACAGTTCATCAGCAACCAATTACACTGAGATAAAATCATTTTTAAAAAAGCTTTTACAAGCAATTTGATGCAAAGGTGTCTTTTTTTTTTTTAAGCTGCCTGAATAGAGACAGTGTTTTTCTTCTTCCTTTCCTCCTAAAACACAATTAATCAACCATCAAGCCTACATAACAAGAGGTAGTATCATTGCCTAAACCAACATTATACTCCCTGTTGAGTTCAAGCTGCAGTTTACAGCATGCCCTGAAATAAGATTTTTCAAAACAAGGGAATGCTATTTTTTGAAGTAGTAATCTTTCAGGCAAGACCACCAGTTGGATGTGATTGGCTAATTTTCTTCACAATCACCATAAGAATAATTACCTTAATGCTAGAACCAAATCTGAGCCAAATCAGAATAAAAAATACAGCAAACCCCACCACACTTACGGGGAAAGACAGATTAGGTTTTACAGCTTTTGGGTTTATTTTAATTCCTTGCTCTATAGTTTATAAGTTAGTTCCTGATAGTGGAATTAAAGATTGAAGGAAAGGTTTTAATGATTTGAACTTTTGGGCTGGTAATAAAGTTAGCGTTGAAATAAGGTAATTGGTTATGCAAGAATTGGATCCATAGGAAAGCTAATGAGTAAATTACATGAAAATCATACATGGATGATGTTGTGGATATGTCTTTACAAATCACTTGTAAATCACTACAAATTTTAATGAAGAAATGAATAAATTCATAATCCATTTATGCAGACAAGTACTCAACATGATAAACACTTTACACAATGGGGAATCTGTTTCTGCTCTTACATACTTGTCTCTGCATGTGCAGGATGTTTTTTTCTGGAAAACGCATGTATTGTTAGGAAATTACTGCTGAAACTGTCCATCAAAATCAGTTTGCCATTAATGAATGCCCCAGCCTACAAATAAGGGATAAAGGTCCAGGAAAAGGAGTACACAGAGATGCAAGAGGGGAACAGCAGCTGGAGGTACCTCAGACAGCCTGTAAACTGAGCATGGTTCCTCCTTTATTTCTTACTGGTTTTAAAAGATTCAAAGATTCACCCTCATTCTTCCCTTCAAATATCTCTTGTGCCCCATCTCCCAATCTACCCTTCTCTCAGGAGTAAAACTTCATCTTTCCTTTCTTATGGGGGCCTGTGTAACGTCTGATGGTGAAGCAGTTAATAAATAAGCAGGAAATGTCTGCCAAACCACAAAACAGGAAAAAAAAAAAAAGAGTGGCAGGCCAAAGATAGTTATAAATCTGTAAAGAAAAATACAGGACAGCGAGGATCCACAGCCTAACAGCCACAGTGGTTTAGGAGTGACAAACAACCCTTCCAACAGTTAATTAAATCAAGCTGGTGGAGTATTCCTCACTTTTTGCCACCATGCAGAATGATGGAGGACGTGTAAAGAAAACTGAAGAAGATGCTCATGGCAAGCAAGCAAGCAACTGTTCACTCACATGACAAGGAAGCTCTGCAGCTGCAAACATTAATGATTCACCCCTATAAAGGACCAACAACATATCTGTGTTTCTGGCTACTTCGCACTGCACCAAATACTAAAGGCAGTGTTAGAAATACCTGACCCCTTTGCATTACGAACTACAGAGAAGAAGTGACACAGTAATGAAATAATGAATTTTCATGGTGTTACTCTTCCACCTCTTTCTTGAAAAGGGGAAGCATCGGTAGTGGAGGCATCTCTGAATACATTTTAAAAGAAAATTATCCCTTTGCAATTCCAGAGACTTGCTCCAAGCTGAAAATATGTGCTGGGACAACATGAGGGGTATGTATCATGTACATTTGGCCTGTTCTTACTCCTCTGTGGGTTTCCACTTAGGGCTGCTACTGAAGACAGATGGCTAGTCTAGAGGGACCCTTGCTCTAACCTGCTGTATCTGTTTCTAGTTGGTTGTGATCTTGGTCATGCTCCAAGAACACCTAATTGAGGGAAATAGTCTGAATTGCACCTTTATTGCACATTACTGACCTGTCCTATTCACCATGATGGAAGAGCTTCTGAGCAGGAGCAGAGGATGAAGCACTGTCCCAGGAGGTTAGGTACTCTAGATACTTCCAGCGTTCACTGGCAGCTGAACTTTGTTTTCGAGGATCATAGCTTTGGACTTAAGCCTTTAAATTTTTCCCTGACTACAATCTTGCATCCTTCTTGTGAGCATGACAAATAGTGTTATTCCTATGTCATATGAAAGGGAATCGGTACACTGAGAAGCAGTGGATGATCCATGCTCTTGTACCAAAGGTCTCCTTCCCTTAAACTGATTATAAGTAACAGTGAAAAAATAGAAGGAAGAATATATAATTATCCAGCACCTATTTTAAGGCAAATGACAGAGAAAGGCACTTTCAGTCACTGGGAAAAGGCTGCCAGTTCAGTGGTGTTTTGTCTAAAAACTTCAGGTCAGAATGTCTTTGCTCATCTTTTCCTCAGGCTGCTTTACTGGGCTGGTGAAAAATAGCAAGGGGATGAGATGCCCCTAAATATAGATCGCAGCATGTGGACTGTTACCTTGGGAAGGTCTGCACTGCCTTATGGAATCACTGTCCTCTGCAAATGGAAACCTTATTTTTTCCCTCCCATTGACTCAAGGGCTCTTTGAGGTTTAGTGCCCAGGGAAGGGAGCACTCTGCCAGCTGCCACTCACCCAGGCATGTGACTGTCCCTGTGCCATGCCCCTGGGCAATGAGGAAGGGTTGCTGGGCAGCCAGCATTACTTGACAGCTCTCTGCCCTGACACTGGATTTCCCCCACCATCACACAGGAGCAACTTCTGGGGTCTCTAAGTTGTGTAGGGAGTTGAGGCAGCTCCAGAGCTTGTCTTAGCCCACATTGAGTTTATCCTGAGAATTTCATGTCTTCATGCTCGGAGTAAGAGAGTGTTTCTCCTTAACTGCTGGCTTTGCCAAACCATCCCAGGACCTGACAGTCACACAGAGAGCGGCACGCAGCCAGACTCAGGCAGGCCAGTTTCTGCTACAGGTTACACCTGTGCAAACACGATGTTTTGAGATTACTCCCCAGGTGCCAGCTGTGCAAGCTGATTATTTTCAGTGAGCACCCCGCTCCCACCTGGGTGACCCCATTAGTCCTGACAGAAATTGCAAAACAGCGACTGTGGCCACTATTTAACTTTCTTGCTCTTTATGATGTATGAGGGGAAGTCAAGAGGGAGCTCTTTTCAAACCACATCATCAGTCTGTTTGGTTGGCAGCTAGACAAGTCCTTCGTTTTATTTGTAAACTGTGAAAATTTCACACAGGCTCACTGATACAATAAACCTGGAAGCTTGCAGGGCCTCTTTAACAGGGTGTCCTACCCTTTAAGTAGTGTGGGTTATTCAGCATCTGCAAACTGCACAAAAGCCAAATGTCAGTAGGAATTACTCTCTAAACCAAAGAGACACACTGGCAGAAACTGGAAAGGTATGTAAGGTGAGGTTGTGTTTGAGAGTATTTACCCACCCTACAAAAAGTGTTGAGAAAGCAAATGTATGCTTGGGTTTGGAGGCTTTCAAAGGCAATATAGTCAGGAATACATTGTTAACATATTCAATGTAGAAATCACTTTCTCGCCATTGCTATCAGAATTATACTGAGCTTGAGACCGTTAAAAAGATGGACTTAATAAAAATACATCTATTTTAAGCCTCTTCAAGCTTCCCTGGCATTTGTTTTCATTCTGAACAGCAGCACACACACCACATTAGCAACTCTTAAGACCCCTTTCTGTTGGTTAGAAAGGACCCCGAGAGACTAAATGCCTTGGTAAATCTCACCTAATAGCTATGTTAGCTAATGCCATCAACTACTGACAAATCTGCCAGCTGGTCACACCTGGAGAAGCGGTATTTTATGTTCCTAAACATACCATAGTGCTAGCACGTACCATATGGGGCATCCAAGGCATCTTCATGGAGGTCATTCATAGGATGCAAGACTTATGAGGTGGCCATCTGAAACCACAGCTGGAAGCCAAGCTGGATTTCTGACAGCGTCTAAAATGGCACTGCACACCTGTGCTAGGGTACATGAGCTGTGTCCTTTCCATTTCTAGAGAGGAGAAGTTTCAGGTTTTTTGCTGTTTCTAGTTGTTTTTTCATTGAGATTTCAGTAAGGTTACGGGTATCTTCTGATCTACTGAATTCACTGATGCTTTTGAAACATTTAGATGTCTTGCTTTACACAGACTGAAAAGCACAATTCACCAGTATTGTACCTCCAGTCAGTGAGGACATGAAGGAAGGCTGTCAGGGATTTTGACATCAGAAAGGTATTTTGCAGTGCTTTGTGTAGAGCAAAGGTCCACAGTTAAGTCCTTACCCGGGGAGACAAGGCCCGCACTCAGCATCGTTCTCCTGATCACCAGGCGTCAAGACTGTGGCTCGGAAAAACCCCTCGCAGTCTTTGTGACGCCTGCATATCTGGTAACCTCCTCTGGAGAACTTCTCTGAAGGGCAGGGGATGCAGCCATAGTCCTCATCTTTGGTGCCATATCCACACGTCTGCAACAACACAAAGTCACTGACAGGCAGGCTTGTGCTGCACACTTGCTTCTAGCAAAAGGAAACGTTCATAAGCCTGGCCTGCTGGCTTTGTGGCACAACGTCAAGGGAAAGAAGTCTGTCATTTGGTACCTTGGTGTCTGTGCTAAAAAGGCCATGGAAGGATATAAGGATACAGCAAGCTGTGTGCTGGAGAGGAAAAAGAGAAACCAGAGTATCATACTCCTTGAAAGTGGCCCCCCATAGCTATTTATATCATATTCCAGAGAGCCATGAAGTGAATTTCAGCTGCTGCTCAGATAGAAAGTGAATTGAAAATTGAAGAGCAGAGGAGAACATTGCAGGGGAAGCATGGCTACAGCAGGGATATCAGCAATCTTGCTTTCATGCTAGGAGAGCCCAGAGGGAACAGCACAAAAGGCAATGTTCAGATGAGATTTCGTAACCTCTGAACTCACATGTCCTAGCTGAACATTACATTCAGATTAAACAAAACTAAAACCAACTAGTTATTATTCAGATGTACTTGTTCAGGACTACCAACTGCGTGAAATTCTTGCAATAGGATGTTTATCCCATTAAAACCAAACAGGACTTCAGCAATTTACTTTTTTTTTAATAAGCAACAATTATCTGCTGTAAACCAAATGGTTACTTAGGAACTATAATTTAAAATGTTGCAGAAGCATCCAAGTTCCTTTAGTGCCAAAATATCTTAGCGGGAGAGCAAAATTAAATCCTCAGCGTGGGGGGCCAGCAAGCACAGCAGACTGACCTATTCATCACACCATGCCAGAACAGAGCATCAGATTGTAAATAACTATTGAGATGAGAATGGACTGGCAGAGAATGTGTGTGAAACTTTTACCTTACAACTTTTACAATATTGCTTTTGACAGGATGCTCCTGGGATGAGGCATGCAAGGTGCCCTGCTCCTATGACATGCTTGCAGGGGTAATGCTCAAGCATCTCTGTCCATACTCATTTTCTCTCCTATCTATACATTACCAACAAGTAACAAAGCATTTGTTTTTACATTTGGTGCTGGATATGTGCTCCCCTACCAGCAGAAGAAGCTGAAATTACCATGTAAGGCTCTTCACCCGGCTCACACTTGGGGCAGTCGTGGCACATGCCAGTGGTCTGGTTGTAGTATTCGTTCT
>WYDI02037874.1:0-22000 GCA_009867235.2 Psittacus erithacus | reverse complement strand
TGTGGCTGCCCCATCCCTGGCAGTGTTCAAGGCCAGGTTGGACACAGGGGCTTGGAGCAAGCTGCTCTAAGTGGAAGATGTCCCTGCCCAAGGCAGGGGTTGGAAGTGGAGGAGCTTCAAGGTCCCTTCAACCCAAACCAGGTTGGGATAGAACAAAAGGAATTAAAAATTGAATTTCCTATTTCTTCAGTTAAATGCTGGCTGTGAACGGGCCCATTTCAGGAGTGATGCTGGTGCATCCCACAGCACAGAGCTGGGCAGCGGGACACAGGGAGCTGCTGCGCTGCCAAATCCCAAATCGTTTTGACATAATGAGGATCCGGCAGCTCCAGTGCAGTTGATTTCTTTCTGTAGAGGGAAAACACGAAGCAGTGGAGGAGGTGAGGTGCTGACAAACTGCATCACATCGCATGGCCGTGCTCCGGGTGGTTACACTGTTTGTGAGCAGAGTGCTCTGTTGCGCGGTGTTGAGCCAGGCTGTTCCGGGCCGGCAGCCGGTGTGGGAACCGGGAGTGCAGGGCTTTGCCCTCGTTATTCCCAGTCTCTGTGGCACAGTGTCCCCGTAATCAATGGAGTCCAATAACTGCAATAACCACAAACATCAGTAACCCAGCTCTTTCCCTGCCTCCCTGATTGCTGGCAGCGGGGCTGTGCGCAATCTGTCAGGAATCATTAGGTGCCAGAGCTACATAATTCCAGAGGAGTTTGTTCCACAGGGGTCTGTTCAAGGGCACTGCGCGGCACAGGCAGCACAAAGGCACAAAGTGCAGAGGAAGCATTGCTTGGGAACGCTGCAGCCATCAGTGGGACATCCCCCTGCCTGGGCTGACAGACCCATGGAGCAGGCAGAGCTGCGACCCCACTGTGTCCCTGGGGAAGTTGAAACGGGCCATGCTGGAGGTGCAGGGATGAAGGTGCAGCCTGGGGTACAAAGAATCCCCAGCCCTGTCCCGCTTCCGTTGCCCTGAGCATCTCCAGGTCTGCCACCTATCCCTACGCATGGTGTGATCACTGGGTGCTGCATCCCGTGGTGGAAAAAGCTCAGTTCATTCACAAGGACAGCAGTAAATCCATGTACCACAGTGCCAGTGTTCACCCTCATTGGGTGCTCTGAGGCACCTTTGCACCCCAGGAAGGCAGCCAGGACCTCGTGGGCTTCAAATCCCCCTGGGATGTCCCAGGGCATCTTTTGGGGTACTCCAAATAAAACCAAACTGTGCTTTTGGGGTACCCCTGGTAGAACCCAGGGGAGGAGGGAGGCCACAGGCAGCAAACAGACCCCAGGGAGGCTGCTGGTACCTGCTCTTCTCTTGGGAGCCTGGACCAGAGCCACGCTCAGATTCCTGTTACATCTTGTGAAGGAAACACAAAGCACTGCCAAGCAGATTCAGCACAAGGCAGCTCGGCTCTACCCCAGGCCTTGCAGTTGATGCAGAAGCTGTGCCATGAGCTCAGGCAGGGCAGTGATGCTGCAGCACGAGCATGGGGCTGTTCTGGTCACCTGGATCTCTAATGTCACTTTGTCATCTCCTATTTCCAGTTCTGGGGTGGAAATCAAATCAAACTGAGGCATGAATGCACTTCAGACAGGTAGAACACAGGGGGAGGTTTTGAATAGTCAGACAGTCCATAGATGTGACTGCCTGGAAGTGAGAGCATGAATGATTTATAGTCAGAGAAATAGTCATCTATTATAATTAAACTAAACTTTGTCTGGCCAGATGTTTTATGGCTGTGTAGCTTGTAATTGTTTCCTAGCTGGCCCCAGACACAGGGTGTTTTGGCCAAATCCAGGGGATGTTCCCTTCCAGGGCTCCTGCATCCTTGCCTGCACCCCTGCCAAGCTCCTGCATTCCCTCCATCGCCCCAGCCCGGACAGGAGCTGGTAGGAGCCCTGTGGCATGGTGGCACAGAGCCGAGCACAAGCTGCATTCCACAGAGCTGACCTGCTCCCAAGGAGTTAACTGCATCACTCGCTGCTCAAGGTCTGCTCTGCTGCATCTTAACAGTGATGGGAGATTAATTATCTTAGTCTCAGATAGCTGCCTGGAATGGGCTTTTTGCAGCTAAATATACTCCCTTTTTAGGAACCCATTTCATTTTATACCCTGATATAGACGACTAGGCTGGATGATTGGTTGAGAAAGATGGAGCTTCTCTTCCCCCAGTGCAATTTGTACCCTGAAAAGCTGCCAAAATACTCCATTTCCTCTTGCCGGGGGGACCCTGAGGAAGAAGCATCCCAGCCATGGAGCCTGGGAGAGCCTCAGGATCCATTTGCCTTCACTCCTCCTTCCCTGTGATGAACCCCTCCAAAGCAGAGACATGGCAGCAGAGGCTGGGATGGAGCAGGAGCACAGCGGGTCTCCCCTGCCCCGGGGTGTCCATGTTTGGTGCTGGCTGGAGCCAGACTGGGGGTGCATCAGAGGTTTGGCATCAGGGAGTTACCAGGAAGACCAGAAAACTCCACTGGAAACTTTCTATTGGCACCTCAGCACGGCTCAGCTTTCCAAAAAATGAATGACTGCTCAAAACCACCCCGTTAATTCGCTTCAGACAGGCCCATCTGCCCATGGCAAGGCACAGACCGTGTCTTTCTTAGATATTGTGAAAAGCTGCAGTGAACTCAAATCCCCACCTGCATCAAAGTACCGCTCTCTCTAATGGCTTTACTCCCCTGCCCCGTGGTCCCTACCAGCCCTGGTATCCCTGTGGAGATATCAGTGTAATTAATCACCCCATCAGCTGGGGAGGCAGCAGCAATGGGGTGAGGCAGCAGCAATGGGGTGAGGCAGCAGCAATGGGGTGAGGCAGCAGCAATGGGGTGAGGCAGCAGCAATGGGGTGAGGCAGCACACCACAGGTCCTATCACTTCCACACGATGAATCTCTTGATTCCTCCATAATTGGATGAGCCTCTTTAATTCCTCTTCCTCTTTAGCTGCTGCTCACATCCCTTTGGGTTCATCCCCAGGGATAAGGGGACAAGGGGCCCTGCAGCCCTGCTCTGTGTTGGGGCAGGACAGCTGCCAGGGTGCTGGTGCTCAGGGCACATGGGGACACAGGGACCTGCTCCAGAGCATCACTGCATCCCCCCAAGGCTGCGGGCACCCACATGGGGCTGGTGTGTCCAGAACAAATGCCCGAGAGTCGAAGTCTCATTGATTCCAGCTCCACAAAGCAGCACTGGGGAGGAAAATCCATTTTCCTCGGAGCTCAGAGAAGTGTGTAATTTCCAGGCATGTGTCAGGCCGCTGCGGATCGTTAGAGCAGTTATGAGCTTCTCTGGAGCATGGGGGGGAGAGGTTTGCAAGTTTAATTCCTGTATTCCTGGCAGTGCCCTTGCTCCCAAGTGAGGAGTCAGGCACAGGCGAAATGGATCCACCACTGAAAGGGGCTTTGAAAAGAGCTTTGACTTGTCAGAATATTGTTGAAGGAAGCTCCCATGACCCAGCAGTGAGCACTTACAGCCCAGAAACCCCGCTTTGTGCTGGGCTGCACCCCCAGAGCGTGAGCAGCGGGGCAAGGAGGGGATCCTGCCCCTCTGCTGCATTCTGGGGAGACCTTAGAGCAGCTCCAGTGCCTAAAGGGGCTACGAGAAACCTGGAGAGGGGCTTTGGACAAGGGCCTGTAGGGACAGGCCAAGGGGAATGGCTTTAACCTGCCAGAGGGGAGACAGATGAGCTCTTAGGCAAAAACTCTTCCCTGGGAGGGTGCTGAGGCACTGGCCCAGGGTGCCCAGAGAAGCTGTGGCTGCCCCATCCCTGCCAGGTAGATGTCATCCTGGAACTGGGTGAGCTTTAAGGTCCCTTCATCCCAAACCAGTCTGGGATTCTATGAGTATGGCCCCTGCTTGCAAGCACAGGAGGGGTGGCCGGGAGGAGAGCCTGGTCCTCGCTGGGCACAGCTCTTCAGGCCGGGCACCGCTGCCAGCATCCATGCCCATAAATGAAGGGTTTCCATGGCAACCTTATTTGAGCAGTGCTAGTGACACAAGATGTAGATTTTAAAATGAAATATTCAGACCACAGTCCTGGGAGCATAAATAAACCCCTGCACACGGCCAATTTAACAGCATTTTAAAGCAGTTCAGAAGCTCCCCTGAGCCACAGCAGCCTCTGTGGCATTAGGAGATGCACAAAAGGGAAGGCAAAGCCCCTGACCCCATCCTGCCCTAGGAGTCCCAGCACCCAGCTGGATGCCCAGCCTCAGCAGAGGGCAGGGTGAAACCATAGGAGAGGTGTCAATTGCAACCATGCTGAAGATGCAGCGCTCAGGGCTGCCTATGAGGGATGTTCAGGTAGGAACAGGAGGCAGGGAGGTCCTGCAAGCTCCGTGACCTCTGCTGCACTTTCCTTCTGAGCAAAGCCTGAGCATCTCCCTTCTTCTGAGTTATCTGCCTATTAATCACATTTTGGTCCAGCTGAGGGGATGACAGGCTGCCCAGCAACATCCACTGCAGCACCCTCCATACCCCAATGTGTATTAAGATCTGCCTGCTTTGCACAAGCCCTGGAATCACTGCAGGACACTCTTACTGCCCTTGAAGATGGGATATCCACATCTTCCCAGTGAGCAGGACCAAGCACTGTAACCCTGGGGCTCCCTTCACTCCCCAGGCTGTCATCCTCTGGCCCTGGCAGGACCTGAGGACCAGCACTGCTCTTGCAGCCCTTGCACCAAACCATAGAATTATCTCCTATTCGCTGCACCTACAATAAGAACATTTGTACAAAACCATTTACAAGCCTTCCCGCTCCGGCCCCACCAGCGCTGGTGGCACAAAGCAGGAGAGCAGCTCAGAAACACGCAGTGCAATGGGCAGACGCTGCCCTGGCTGCGCTTATCTGCGCTCCCACGTGGGTGACTCACTGATGACCAGGTTGCTGCTATTCTGTGTGCCCATAGGCTGAGCTGCGAGAGAACTGCTCGAGGAAAGCTTCCTTTTACCATTGGAAAAGCTTAATTTGCTGAGATCGTATCCACAGGGAAGAGCGGGTTTCCAACTCCCTGTTTGCAGCCAGGCGGCCGTCGAGGCTGCAGCCGTCTGTTTTGACATTTGGAAACAGAAAACTGTTTTGATTCAGGTTTTGCTGTACTTCAGAATTTAAGGCAGAAATCATTTAAAACCTGAAGCTAACCCAAAGCATTGCCAATCCATCACACGCGTGTTTTGACGCGCCCAACCCGCTTCCTTCCCCATCCTTGTTTTACCCCAACCCCTCAGTATTTTCCTCCCTGATGGTGCAATCTGCACAGTTTGTGATGGAGATCCACATGGGTCAGAGCTCCTGGGAGAGCTGCTGCCCCTTCCCACCCTGCAGCCCTCCACCAACACAGGAGTGCCTCAGAAACCAGCCTCAGCACCCCTCTTTTATCTGAGATCAGGATCAGCCCTGTACGAACTCACAGAAGGAAGCCTTGGATTTAATATTAGCAGGTTGCACCTCCCTGAGCTGCCGCTGTGAGCAGAGGGGGGATGGAGGGCAGGAGCATTGCGTGCCCCTACCTGCAGCTCTCCTGACCAGGCACTGCTGCCCATGGGCACCAGTCTCTCTCATTGTGGTAAATGGCACTTGTGGCCAGCCCTCCTTCATCACCCTGGTGGGAGCTGGTAGTTCTAAGGTTCCACCTTCATCCCTCATAGGCTAGAGATCATCACCTTGCCTGTGCCACAGGCTTCCAGGAGATAAGGGAAGAAGCCTCTACCTTTGGGAAGACAGAATTGGCCTAATTGAAGTGGCTGCAGCATCCCAACAGCCTGGGCTTCAGCAGAGGTTTCTGGGCGTCATTGTTAGCAGCAGAATTGGTGCAGCTGCAGCAATGGCTTTGGTGGGTGGCTGCAATGTGCAAAGCCCTGGTGCAGGGGGAAGATGAGACCAGCCCCTTCGGGCTCATCCAGCTCTATCCCATTGCCAGAGCTGTCCAGACTCAGCATTTCACTCACCCAAGCCCAGGAATGGATGGAGCCTCTGCTCCAAGCACATCCCTCACAGCACCAGCAGCACACAGAGACAGTTGTGCTCATTACAGCCATTGATTGCCCCATTTCACCTGCCAATGGGGACGACGCAAGGCAGAGATGGGCCATGCTGGGATTCATTGCTCTGCTCAGGCCCCTCTCTTCACTCCCTGCTGTGCCATCCATCTCACCCTTCCCAGGGCTTCACTCAATGCAGGGAACGCAGTAAAAAATGGAGCTCTACCCTGCAAATGAATCAAGGTAGCATCCTTCTAAAGGAAAGCCTGCTGCCTGTCCCCACCTGGCTTGCAGGGGTGGCTCTGCCTGCAGAGAGCGCCCCTGAGCAGGGGCTTCCATACCAAGGCACCCACCATGTGCCATTCCCAGACACCCCCCACACACACCCCCTCCTGACCTCACAGCTGGACAAGGGCTTGTGGTCCTCAGGGTCATCGCCGGGTCCGGGCAGTGCAGTGCATCCCTGCTGCCAGTCCATCCCAATGGCGGTGCCCAGGCCGGCACAGGGTCTAGTGCAGATCCTCAGCAGCGTCCCCTGACTTTGGGAAAGTCTCCCAGCTCCTGCAGAACAGACTAAGCCACAACCTTGACCATGGGAAACCCCAAGCAGAAGCCAAGCTTATCTACCTGGGCCTGGCTTTATTGCAGAGTGGGGCCAGCTGCTCCCATAGCCCCTTAAAGGGGACTTGTTCCTTATAGCAAGGGTTTTGGGGTGCAGAGGCTGTGGTGCAAGGGGGGATCGGGATCAGTCCCAGCTCACAGTGAGGGTTTAGGTGAGATGTCTGTGGCAGAAGCAGCTCCGGGCAGGATTAACCAGTCCCAGCACAGCTTCAATCTGCCTAAGCCCATCACACAGCAGAGCACAGGGGCTGAGCACCACCATTAATAGCATCTCTATAAGCTTCTCAGGGTTTCTGCTATAATCAGATCACTAAAACCTTCCAGACAGTAACTACTGAGCTCGAGCAACCAAGCCACCGTCCTTGGGCAGCTGGGAACGTGCGCGGCAGCGATAGCATCACTGTTAGTAATGGCAACCCAGAGATACAGCTACTCATGGTTTAGTTCTTTCAGGAACACAGCAGCAAAATGAGTGCGTGATGATTATTTCATCATCCTTTTATCAAGCATTTGCAGTTCCCTAATTCCTCTGAGCCCCTCTGGCTGTGATACCGGCAGCAATCAGATTCGCCCGGCTCACTCCAGCCTCGGCACCTCTGGAGCGGCACAAGTTGCTGGGATGCAGTCCTGGCTCCCCAGACGGGAAGGGGGTGTCCCAGGGACCATTTCTCATAGAGGTGGAGATTTGGGGATTGGGAATTCATTGGCAGATGGATCCCTGCACCATGGGGCCCAGGGCTAAGCCTCTCATGAAAGTGATGTGGCTGTGCAGCGTGGTCCAAGGAAGGGATATGGGGACTTGGTGTGCTCCAAGGCCTTTCATGGCAAATTCCAGGCCACAGCCTGAAACCTGTCTCTATGTGCTCACAGATCACGGGAAATAGAAGATTTGGTGATCAGAATTTACTCAGATTTAATTCTGAATAGCAGGAAAACAAAATTCTGCCAAACAGCAAGAGAAAACTGTCCTAGACAGCAGAAAGAAAAGGCTATTTGCCTGAAAAAGTATTGTCAGAAGAATAAGTTGTTCTTTGTGAGAGCAGGAGGATCGCAGGGACTGGTGAGGTGGTTAGTTTTTCTCACTCCGATCGCAAGTTCCAAAGTGTCATTTGTATTCATATCTGGATATTTAAGGATGCTTTTGGTGCCAGGGGGCCTCCACGAGCAGCTGACGGTGCTGCAAGGTGGCTGGTGCCCTGGTCAGCGCTGCCTCTGCCCCGCTGTCCCTCCAGCCCCTGCCATCACCCTGTCCCTGTGGATCAGGGCTGTGTTCCCACTGGGAGCCTGGGAACAGCCACTCACTCCCACCCGCGCCCTGCAGAGGAGCAAGCGCTTCCGATGGCGCTAAGTATAAAGCGTGGGGGAGTGAGAGCTGGTTGGAGATGTCCTCCCCGAGCTGAGCTTCCTTCCGCGCTGTTTACACGCCGGTATCCAGGCAGATCCCAGAATAGACCTGAAGAGGAGCTGTCATTTCATATTAAGGTCACTTGTGCTCCACGCTATCCCGGACGTTTCTGCCCCATCTTGCAGGAGCAGCAGCTTGTGCCAGTGCCGGGGTGCAGAGCTCAGTGCCCGGTGCCTTGCTCAGGAGCTGTGGGGGCTTTCATGGGTTTAGAGAAGCCTTTCCAGCCCCAAATCCCCTGCAGAGTGCTCCTGATCATGACATGAGACAAACCCCTTGTACATCTTGGTAGCATTCACTTCCTCCAGAGCTGGTTTAGCAGATTAGAGCAAGGTCAGACATGACCCATAGTCCTTGGAGGTGCTGTTTGCATTCATATCGGTATGGAAAGTATCTTACCAAAGCCCACCCTTGTCCTAATACCATTATGGAACCTTCTTTAAGGATGAGGATACTTGGTTCTGCTTCTCCTGCTCTTTGCTTTTCCTAAGGCCCTGCTCATCCTCGGGATGCCATGGGCAGAGGAATCAACCTCTGCGGTCAGTGAGAGCCCCATCATGGGCTCTGCATGCCCGTGGAGGGGTCCATGAGACAGCACAGAGGCACCAGGGGTGGCACCAGGGATGGCAGCACCCGGATGCAGCAGCAGGGCTGGCAGCGCCTGCCGTGGGGACCCGCTGGAGCACAGCCCCGGCTCGGGGGTGGCGATGCAATCATTGGTGCAGGTCATTGATCACTCCTCTTTCTGGTAATGTGGAATATGCCCTTATTAATCCCCGATGCCAGCCTCCCCCACACACCTCTACTGCCCCGCTCCAGCCTGGCTATGCTGTTCTAAGCTTCCCTGAAATACACATTTGCCCTTTACAAACTAAAGCATGTTAAGTATCTCATTAGAGAGTCGCTATACAGAGTGTTTTATTTCATGCTTTGTTAAGGACAGAATCATTTAAATGCATCCTGGCAAAGGATCTAATAAGAAATTAGTCAACTTTCTGGAAGCATAAAATATGGTTTAACGGCAACATCCATTAAGAATTAGAGTTCACATGAAAAAGAACCTGGGGATGCTGGTTCCCTGTTCCTGGTAACGCACAGGCTTTAGGGACTCTGATTCCTGCCTGTCCCACTGTGAGCTTGTGTCCCACCGTGTCCCACCCTGCCCTCACCTCCCGGGGCTGTGCCACCTCCTCCTTGTCTGACAGCCCCACCTTCTCCCATACGGAGAAACCATTTTGCTTCAGAGCACCAAAACCAGTGGTTTGGAGGAGACCATCAGCAGTGGCAGAGCCCGTTCCAGGCTCAGGCTAGGGAAGAAAGCCTAAAGCACAAAAGAACCCTGCTCTCAGGGATGGAGAGCTGATGCTGGCACTGCCCTGGGGACCGATTCCCCCCATCATCCCACAGCAGGATGCCCATGGAGACCAGGCTTAGCCCAGCAGCAGCATGAAGAGGGAAGAAAACACACTCAGACATGAGTGGAAGGTGCAGGAGCTGCTGGGCTGCGCCACCAGCAGCCTCTCTGGGGACACAGAGACACCAACGTCCCCAGGGAGGCAGGGGAGATTATTCGGAGCCAGCACAAGTCAGTGATTGCAGACGATGTGTGTGAAACACCTCCTAATGTGCTGAGGGAATCGGTTAATGAATTTACCGAACCAAGGCCAATTAAAGAATTAGTGCTTTAAGTCATGGGAAACATGCTGAGAGAGGCCAGGAAGGGCTCAGTATCCAGGATGGGCTCTCCTGTGGGTCTGTGGCTGGCAGCAGGACACTGTGCCTTGAGGCAGAACAGCCCTGGTGTCCCAACAGCAGCATGCGCAAGGGCTCCCTGGGACAACTGCAGCAAGGATAACTGCTTGGCTACAAAGGACAGGCACCCCTGGGACATTCAAGGGCCACTGTGTGTCCTTCTTCTCCCTGGCACATGTGGAGGTGAGAGTGTCACATGGGTGAGCGCCGTCACCTTATGGTGTATGAGCCTAGGTCCTGTGATGCACCTGATGCAGCACATCCAGATGATGCAGAGCTGAGCGTTGTGCTTGCAAACCAGGTCCAGTGAGAGCACAGCTCTGCAAGAAGCAGCACCCCAGGGCTGCAGGATCAGCACTCAGGCAGAGTTAAGGCAGCAGAAGTTGAAAGGCAGGAAAATCACAGGGTGGTGTGAACAGTGGTGGGACAGCGGGGAGCTGCACCCACAGCAGGGTCCCCCTGTTCCAGGTTTTCCATCCAGAAGCTCTGTTCTCCCTTTCCATTCTGCTCCAGAATCTGACATGCAAAACAATCAAGTTAAACTTCACTCAAGTGCTGTGCCTTTGTTTACAGCATCTGTAACTCAAGGCCAGGTTGGACACAGGGGCTTGGAGCAAGCTGCTCTAGTGGAAGGTGTCCCTGCCCGTGGCAGGGGTTGGAGCTGGAGGAGCTTTAAGGTGCCTTCAACACAACCCAGGCTGGGATTGTATTATTCTGTGATTTCATGACACCCCCCATGCCCATCCAGGCCCCCACCCTCACCGAGGGCATAGACCTGCAATGTGGGGGCTCCAAGCCCTCGCTGTGGAGCTGAGGGGGCTGGAATTACGCTCTTTAATTGCCATGCATTAAGCTCCTTCCCTGGCAACTGCTGTTTCCATGGAAAATGTTGACTCGGAGCCTCTTGGAACTCCCTGCAGCCGCAGCCCTGCTCACAGTTTATTTTACACCGCGACCGCAGCCCAACCAGACCCACTGGTGGGGAATAAATCTGTATCTCATGCAATTAAGCTCCCAGCGACGCGGCGGCGCCTCTGATTGCTCTTTCTTCCCCACGCCTTGCTTTGCCTGGCACTAAAGGTTAGCGGCAGCCTGAGGAGAGGCTTTGCCGAAGCAGGAGGCGCTTTGCTGCGGGAGGCAGGAGGAAGCTGGTTAATCGGTGACTGCTCCCCACCAGGCAACAGGCCAGAGCCGTGGCCTGAGCTGGTGCTTTGAAATGGCCATGTTTGCTGATGGTACCTGCAGAAATAAAGGATTTTCACAGAGACAGAGCCACAGCAACAAACTCAGCGGGAGTGAGTGAACCTCCCCGAACGAGTGACCTCTGGGTAAAGAGATCACAGAGCAGCTCTGAAGCGGTGAGATGAGGCCACTGAGTTCCAGCAGAAACCCAGCCTCCAGGGAATTGGTGCAGGCTCATTATTGCTTCCCCATAATGAGCCCGTTTGGGAGAGCTTCAGGGCTCAATCAGCTGCAGCTCCCAGGGGGCTGATTCCAGGTTTGAATTCCATACCTGGAATTGCCCAAATCCCACTTTTTCCCATGTATTTTGCAGACAGAGGCTCAGGAGCAGCACTGGTCCCTGCCAGCCCAGACCCTCCTGCTGCGGATGAGCTGATGGAGAAGACAGCCCATGGAGCTGGGGAGCTGGGGCATGCCACGGGTTCAGTTGGAGCCAGGGAGCTGGGACACGCCACTGCCCTCAACCTGCTGCCAGCCATGGAGGATGGCACCGAGCCGGCAGCGGAGGAGCCGGCGCTGCTGGTGCTGAGCCACGTGCTGCCAGCACCCACCAGGGCCCCGGATGCTGGTGTGAAACAGACGGTCCCTGTCAAGAAAAAGCCGCCCACTCCAAAGCACGTAAATGCAGCGAGGAAGCACCCGAGGCCCAAGGCTGCCCCGCCAGGGTCCCCCAGGGCTGCCTCCCCGGCCAGCCCCCTGCGCCCTGGGCCCCCCACTGCCTCCCAGGAGCCGCGGGCAGCAGCCGGGGTGGGGGTCACAGAGCAGAGCCCCACCGAGCTGCCCTGGGGGAGCCGGGCCACCACCAGCAGCCCAGCGCTGCAGATCTCCCCGTCCACCCTGCCACCGACAGCACCGCGGCACCTCACTGACAGCGCCGGTGATGCCGGCAGCGCTCCCACCATGGCTCCCACTGGGAATGCCGGTAACCAGACCAACAGTGCAGAAACAGAGGTGCACACGGCAGAAGAGAGCCAAGAAACCACCACATCCACCATCATCACCACCACCGTCATCACCACGGAGCCCACCCCGGGTAAGCTGTGCTGCCTGCATGGGAATGGGGATCAGGGCAGGGGTTCTGGGAGTGAATGGGGAGCATCCCTGCGTGTGGCATCAGTGGCATTCCCTGGGTTTGTGGGACTGCACTTTGGTGGTGTTGGTGCTGGAGCAGGGACCTGGGTGCTGGGTTTAAGGTGCAGGAGGGAGCTGCTGGGTGACCCATTCCCCAGAGCAATCACTGATTCACATTCCCACCAGTCCTCTGCAGCATGAGCTTCCATGATCCCGAGGGCTACATCGACTCCACAGACTACCCCCCGCTGCCCCAGCACAGCTACCTGGAGTGCACCTACAACGTCACTGTCTACACCGGCTACGGCGTCGAGCTGCAGGTGAGAAGCGCATCGGTGCAGGGATCAGCATGGCCTGACCCCCTGCTCCACAGCAGCACATGATGCACAGCACCATGGCCATGGGCACGGGCTAAAATCACCTCTTCCCAGGGAGGAAAATAGGTTCTTCTTAGTGTAATAAAGCGGTAACTGCTACATCCTGAACATCAGCTAGGATCAAAGCATTAACATGCCATGTGATTAATTGAACAAGGAGCATGGCAAGCAATTTGCAAAGAGCCTTCACAGGAAGATGTGAAGCAGCAGTGCTGTGTTCACTATGCCACCAACTCACAGCAAAGCAGGGCTATCTCCCTGCCAGTTACAGGATAAAGACCACATGGCCAAGGCATTCTGCAGGCATTCTGCAGCAAACCCCACAGCAGGAAGTCTGCAGCTGCAGCAGAGAGCCAGGGCTGTTCCTGCAGGAAGGTGTCTGTCAGTGGTGAGCTGCACACAGGGGAGCATGGATCAGTGGGCATGCTGTATGCCAGGGCTGCCGCTGTGCTGGTACCTGTGCTGTGCAGACCCATCAGAGCCGGGGGTCTGGTCCAGGCACAGTGGTCTCCAAAACACTGCATCCCAGAGCCTGGTGGGGATTGGAGCAGGGCAGGGGTCTTGATGCCTTTCAGATGGTCTCCATGACAAACCAGGCCCCGGTCTCCATGCTCTGGTGCACAGCCCTTTCTTCTTGTGCTTTCCCCATGTCACCATTTGCATCCAATTAAAATCCATTAACTTTCAATCTGTGTAATTAAGAATGTGCATTAAAAGGCATAGTAGCTCCAGTGAGTTTGTCCCTGCTATTGCCTGGTGGGCACACGCGAGGCGCTGACCTCCGGACACAGCTGCAGTGTGGAATCGAGCCCTGCTGAGAGGCTGACCTGGGACTGGGCAGTGCTGGGCTCCCTTCCACAGCAGTAACTTGTGCCCCAGCCCTGCAGGGTGCTGAGCACAGGCTGCTCTGCTGTAAATTCGCCTTTGTCCATAATCCATCAGGTGACACCGCTCCTGACCTCACTCCGTTGTAAACCGAGATTTTAATGGAGTATAAAATTAGCCTCTACACCCCCCAAGCTTTGCATCTCACTTTGCTGATGTTTCTAAGCACTCCAGACAAATTAAATCACAGCAGCGGAGCTGTGCTGGCTGAGCACGGACTCACCAGGAGCTGCTCAGCACCCACGGGGCAGCCTGTCCTGGATGGGTGCTGTGGGAGCTGGAGAAGGATGCTGAGCACTCCAGATGGCTGCATCCTGCCCTATTCAGCAGAGAGTAGGAGGCTGCCAGGTTCACGGATGTGGGGCTGATGTCCTCCTGTGTGACGGCATCAGCAGCGCCTGACCCTTGCTGCAGGCAGCAAGCTCTGCAGAAGGCTTTGAACCATTTAGGCAGCAGCAATGACATGATTTATGTCCCAGTGAAGCTAGGAATAGCATCCATGGCAAGCGCGGCAACAGATTTATCCCCTCTCTCAGAGGATGTTCACACAGGATATGCGCTGATGGAGGAGACAGGCAGCATGGTGCAGGAACTCGGTCCATGTTTGCATGCAAGTCCACCCTGGACATCACCTCTGACCAGTGGGGCTGGTGCAGAAGCTCTGGGGCTTTTCCCACAGTCACAAACAGGCTTTGCTGTAAGGACCTGTACCCAGCTGCTCCCCAAAGCCTACAAGAAAAGCATGAGATATCAACAAACAAGGGAGCTGAACCTGGAGGTGTCCCTGCCCAAGCTGCCACTGGTGGGGTGGGGACAGGGGCTGGCAGCCAGCCGCCAGCAGCATCCCAGCCGCCAGCAGCATCCCAGTCCCCAGCAGCATCCCAGCCGCCAGCAGCATCCCAGCCCCCAGCAGCCTCCAGCCTCTCACCCAGGGCTGGGGAGAAGGGGCATAACAGCAAAAGGACCTGTGTGGTGCTGTGTAGCGCTCAGGGTCCCCGCTGGGCTCTCTGCTGGCAGCATCGCGGCCAGAGCCGTGTCGCCACGCCAGGCGGGTGCACTGCGCAGCGCTGCCAGCGCTGTTAAACTGTATTTATGGCTAAACCCCTTGAATCTTCTTGGCAGGAGATGGAGTTTCCCTCAGGAGATCTGTCGTGGGTGAGCGGGGCTGGCAGCCGGAGAGCAGGATCCCTCCTGTCTTCGCAGCAGGCTCCTCGGGAGCTGACACCGGCGCGGGCTTTGGTGAAAGCAGGAGCTCGTCCTGCCCAGCCCCTGCAGGGTCTCGCACATATGGTCCCTCTCGCAGCGCTGCCGGTCCCTGGCGCGAGGCCGCTGCATCGCCTGTACCCGCCGCTCGCTCCCTGTTCCCGAAGCATCCTGCCTGCCTGCCTGCCTGGCCCCGGAGCTGTGCAGCGACACCCCTGCGGCGGGCTCCCCCGAGCTTGGGTTTGCAGGAGGAGGAGGCTGATGGTGCAGCTGAGCAGTGTCCTCAGCGCACGGCACCCTGCAAGGGGCTGGGAGAGGCTGCAGCATTCACCAGCTCCATCTCTCCTGCAGAGCTCTGCAGGCTGGAGCTGCTCTTCGAACCCTCTTCCCAGCAGCAGGGCGTGGGGGGGGAAGAGCGGCTTGGCGGCACTGAGCTTTTTGAGAGCTCTCCTGAATGTTTCTCTTTGCAATTTCCCAGAGCGATTCAGTGCTAGATAGTGTGTGATGCATCAGAGGAAGCTAATGGGGAGCAGGTTTGTCTTTGAGTGATTGCAGAGCAAAATGTGTTTTAGAAACACCCTGGAAATGTCTTTGCAGTAATTCAGACCCAGCTCAGGAAGCAAAGCTCTGCCCAGCAGGAGCTGGGGGGAGCCGTTTGCATTAGCATCCCTGGATACCATGCTCCAAATAATTCATCCCTGATAACACTTAATTCCTTCCAGTTATTAATAATTAGATCTGAGCCATTGCACCAGGCTCAGTGCATGCACAGTGTGCTGGGGTGACATGTTTTCAGGACAAAACCTGGAGGAGAAGAGGAAAGGACCTGGGGGGCAGGATGGGGTCTGGGGCATGCACTTGGCTTGTGTTGCCAATGCACTGCACAGTGCCCATGAAGACTGAGGTCTGCTCTGCCCTGCAGCGAGGACCAGAGGCTCTGCAGTGCCCCAGCATCCTGCTGCAAAATAAGGCAAAATCTGTTTCTCCTGAGTTAAAAGGATGCTCTGGGGTGAGCCCAGTCAGGCTCTGACCCAGCCTCAGCCTTTCCAGGGCTTTGGACCTCTGGGGCAGGCCGGGAGTTACTCAGTGGGGTTGGGGTTGTTTCTCCAGTGGAAATCTCCCTTATTCCAGCAGAAGGTCAGAGGATGTCAAGTGCTGCTGCTGGCCCTTGGAACCGGGCACATCCCCACCTCGTGCACTGGAGACAGGCACAGGTGTGACAACAGCAGCAGATCCTTCTAGTCACAACATGATCGGGAGCACGTGCAATCACGGGCTAAGGCTGTGGGGTGAGCTAAATATAGAGCCCCAGTCCTCACACACTTAAGGAAACAAATGATCTGATGAGCATCTTTCTGCTGAAATATGAGCCCATTTATTAAGCTAAATGGATGTGAAATGCAAATGTGAGGTTACTTTTCAGCTATTTCCAAATAATAATTAAAGCCTTTTGGGACCACTCATTAGGCACATTTGCTGTGACTCCCCAGTGTGGAGAAGGGATCCTGGGGAGGATCCCTGGTGAGCACCAAGCCCTACGTACAAATGCACCCTGGTTTGGTTGCAGACCTGCCCCGCTGTGACCAGTGAACCTACTCCGTATTCCAATGCAATGGCATCTCGAAGTGCAGGGCTGCTTCCAGGGTAGATGCAGGTGGAACTGGGATCCCGCATACCCTGACTCATGCTACCCCTTCGTGTTCCTCCCGTCTAACCCTCCCTGCCTGCTCAAACCCCCGGTTTCAATAGTGAAGCAGATATGCTCACCTTGTGCTGCACAGATTGTGTGAAGCATCCAGCTTCAAAATGCATCTCAGGTGGGCAGTTCCAGCTTCCTGTGCCCGCAGTCCCAAGGGAAGAGGTCAGCAGTTATAGGGGTCCTTTGGGCTCATGCTGCGCACAGACAGCTCCATCACCACTGAACAAGCAGCTCCTGTCTGCGATGACCCCCATGCTGTGTGTGTTCATGGCTGGGATGGGACCTCCACCTTCACCCTGCAGCTTACGGGTCTCTGCTCCCACCCAGGTGAAGAGCGTGAACCTGTCAGACGGGGAGGTGCTCTCCATCCGCGGCGTGGACGGCGATGCTCTCGTGGTCCTGGCCAACCAGACGTTGCTGGTGGAGGGCCAGGTGATCCGCAGCCCCACCAACACCATCTCCGTCTACTTCCGCACCTTCCAGGATGAGGTGGTGGGGACCTTCCAGCTCCACTACCAGGGTGGGTGCCTCAGTGCCAGGGGAGCGTGAGGAGGGTGGGATGGGGTGTTGGTGCCACGGGGCTCAGTCTGCAGTGATATGGCTCCTGTGTCACTGCGTGCCCATGCTCAGAGCATCACTGCGAGAGGGTGGAACAGCCCACGTTGTGCCTAGAGCAGAGGGTACAACACACACCGATGTTCCGGAGCTTAGCACTGGCTGAGCTCCTCACACCCTCCCTGCCCTGTCTCTGTCCCCGTGCAGCAGCTCCTCCTGCACAACTCAGCCTGCGAGTCTGTTTTTCCCTTAAAGAGCTATAAGAAATGGATGAGTTCAAGCAAATTCTCTCTAAAATAGAAACTGGGTCTGGGCAAAAGCAGTAACAGGTTGGGAAGCAGCAGCGTGGCTTCTTGTCGGTGCTTCGCAGCCGGCACCCGCAGCGAGGGCTGTCACTGTTCCCCCCTTTAACTGCGACAGCCCCAAGCTCCGAAATGTGTGTGCTCGTTGCAGTGTTTATGCTGAGCTGCAACTTCCCACGGAGGCCCGACTTCGGAGACGTCACCGTGATGGATTTGCACTCGGGGGGAGTTGCTCATTTTCACTGCCACCTGGGCTATGAGCTGCAGGGTCCCAGGGTGCTGACGTGCATTAACGCGTCGAGGCCACACTGGAGCAGCCCGGAGCCGATCTGCTCAGGTATGTGCCTCATCAGCCTCGGTGCTGGGGAAAGCTGGGATCCCCAGGGGGAAAACGAGGGTTGTTTCCTTCGTGCCATGAGCTGAGTCAGTCCTGGAGAGCTGTGCTCTGTGTTGGCAGCGCCCTGCGGCGGGACGGTCCAAAATGCCACCATCGGCCGCGTCCTCTCGCCCAGCTACAGCGGGAACCAGTCGAGCAGCATGTACTGCGTGTGGGCCATCGGGGCGCCCCCAGGCCAGAAGCTGCACCTCCACTTTGAGAAGCTCCTGCTGACAGAGAGGGACAGGTAAGGCTCTGGAGCTGCTGGGATGCCCAGTGCCAGGTCTGTGGTGAGCCTGTTTCCCATGGGAATGCGGGAGCTTTGCTCTGCCCATGGTGAGGAGCAGGGAGCTTCTCTGGGACCTGAATACACCAAAACTTGGAAGCTCCAAGCTGGTCTCAGCCGCAGCCCGGTCACACCTCCCGCCCTTGTGGTGCCTGCTCTGCAGGATGAGACGTGGGATGCTGTGGGGCAGCACTGACCCAAGCTCAGGGTGCAGCATGGAGGAGGCTGTCAGCAGAGGATGGTGGGGATGGAACAGAGAAGGATCCCAGTGCAGAAAGGGAGGTTCATGATCTGTGTGTTCATGCACTCAGGAAGCACAACAGGTCTTGGGCAGAAAGAGCTGCAAGAAGCAGCCACAGAGTCCCAGCCTCGAAATCCAGGCCCGGCACTTTGTGCCAGGAGATGTTGCAGGTCTGATCCTGCTGGCTGTGGGGTGATGCAGTGTGCTGTGTGCTGCGTCACACTGTCCCTTTCCTCTCCCCAAACACCCACTGCTCAGCACCACAGTGCAAGAAGCTGAGTCCCACGCTACAGCACCTGTAACACAAAGAGCACGCTTATGGCGCTGATCCTTGTGTTTAAAGAGCATTAGCATTCAGCCTGGTAACAGGCAATAAAGCAGGTTTATGGCTTGTAGTAAAAGGAAAGAATAAAGCCTCTGTTTATGACACAGTAAAAGAGACTTATCTGGTTGGTGATCATTTGTTTGCATGAACCCTTTACACTGCCGTGCTCCGGGAGCACTGGAGATGGCGAGGAGGGGAGTGAGGGGCCACTTCTGCCATGTAACGTGCTGTGTCCTCCGGTGCAGGATGGTGGTGTACAGCGGGGACACGAACCAGTCTGCAGTCCTCTACGACTCGCTGCGTGCTGACAGCGTGCCCTTCGAGGGGGTGATCAGCGATGGCTCCTCCATCAGGATCGACTTCCTGGCCGAGGAGCCCGCAGCCACCACGGCTTTCAACATACGCTTTGAAGGTGATGAGCTCTCATTTGGTACCCACAGTAGTCCCAGCACAGCAAACACAGCAAGTGGTGACACAGCAGCACGTTACTGGTGCTGGTACACAGTGGAAGTGGGTTTTGGTTAAGCCCGTGTGGCTCAGGGCAGATAAGCTGCTGTTAATCCTAATTGCCTGTAAAATCCACTGCGGAAAAGACCATCGTGCATGGTGGGATGAAGGGTTTGTAGCTGGGGATGAGGCCAGGGCTCATTGAGCAAACCCCAGAGCTGAGGCTGTGAGGGGCAGGGGAAGGCAGCACTCCCCCATCCAGCTCCATACCCCTATGGCTCATGGGGGATCTTCTCTTCCAGCCTTTGAGCGGGGCCACTGCTACGAGCCGTACATCCAGAACGGGAACTTCACCACCTCGGACCCCACCTACAACCTGGGCACCACAGTGGAGTTCACGTGTGACCCCGGGCACTCCCTGGAGCAGGGTCCTGCCGTCATCGAGTGCGTCAACATGCGGGACCCGTACTGGAACGACACAGAGCCACTGTGCCGAGGTCAGTGCCAGCACCGCAGGGTGATGCTGGCTGCTGGTACAAGCATCCCCTGGACCCTGCTGAGCCCTGCCTGCCTCTCGCTCATGCAGCCACGTGCGGGGGGGAGCTGACTGCTGTGGCCGGCGTGATCCTGTCCCCAAACTGGCCAGAGCCCTATGCGGAGGGGGAGGACTGCATCTGGAGGGTCCATGTTGGTGAAGAGAAGAGGCTGTTCCTGGACATTCAGCTGTGAGTAGCCCAGGACCTCTCTGCTCCATCGATGCAGTATCCACACTGTCCTTGCCCCAGGGATCTGCACCATTTCCCTGTTCTGCCCCTTGCAGCTTTCCTAATCCCCTATGATGTGCCCAGGGGAGGTCGAAGGCAGCACCCAGGGCTGCTCCCTGAGTTCAAAGTGATGTTATACCATCCACTGCAGTAGTTAATTGCTCCTTTGATGGCTTTTGGGTACTGTCACAAGCAGGCACATTCTGAGGTCAGAGGGGCACAGGATTTGATGTTCAGGCTGGGAGCCCTTGGCATGATAATGCTGCTGATGCAAAGGGAATCTCCTCTGATGCTATTCCGGGTTTTCAAGGGGAGGGCATGTTTCAGGCAGGGGCTTAGAGTCATAACGGTTTAAAATCTCCCTGTAAAATCCCAAGTGGGAGCTCCCTGTGCGCATCTCCCAGCTCTGTGGGTGCTTGGGCTGAGCAGAGCTGGAGGCCAAGCGCTCTGAAGTCATCAGACATAAATGTCACCGAGGAAATCGTGTTTGACAGAAAGCAGTGATTCCTGCAAATGTCAGCTTGCCACGGGGCTTAGCTGGGCGCCTTCCAGGAACGTTCTTAATGAAAGGGCTGGGGATCAGCTCAGGTGCCTCCAGACAAGGCTGAATCACACAGCCGATGTGCAGGGCAGGGGTCCTGCAGAGACCGAGCACGTTCTGGGCCTCAGATATTGCACACGCACTGCCTGGGCAGCTCAGAGAGTGCCTCTGACCTGATGGACACTTCTGCGAGGCTGGGAGCATCCTGGTGCTTCCTATGGGAAGGGGAGGATGCAGGGTCTCTGCCCCAGACCCTCTTGTGCTGCTCAGAACAGCACTCGGTGCTGCAGGTGTTCCCCTTGCTGCTGCGCAGGATGTGAGCAGGGAAAGGTGGAACCTGTGCTCATCCCTGGGGTTGAACTGATAACACCCTCACTACCAGCGCTCAGACCGTGGTGGGGCTGCAGGGAGGAGCAGCCTGGCAGCAGGGCTGCTGGGATCAGTGATTCCCTTGGGATGTGCATCCATCACCCGCCCTTTGTGGAAGCGAGGCGAGCCCCGTTTTCCCTCCTAGCTCCAGGGGCAGCCGCATCCCCGCTGCAGAAGGGGTGGATGGAGGCTGCTGCCGATGCTGGCCCCGGGCGCGGAGCCGGCCTTGACTCTTCCCAGCCTTTCCCAGCCATTCCCGGCCGCCCTCCGCGGTCCGACACTGCCCCCTCGCGGCTGTTCCCGCGCGGTCTCACCCGCTTCTCCCTCCAGCCTGAACCTCACCAACAGCGACATCCTCACGGTTTACGACGGGGACGAGCTCACCGCTCGCATCCTGGGCCAGTACGTGGGCAGCAGCGGCCCGCAGAAGCTGTACTCCTCCAGCCCCGACCTCACCATCCAGTTCCACTCGGACCCGGCAGGGCTCGTCTTCGGGAAGGGGCAAGGATTCATCATAAACTACATCGGTACGGAGAGCGGGGCCCTGGGGGTGTTCCTGCCGCTGCTGTGCAGGCGGGGACCAGGACCTGGACCAGGTTGTCCAGGCACTGGGTTGCGAAGCAGAGGGAGCTGTGCCTCCAGCACATCCCACCGAGCTCTGCAGACACCCCAGCCCCGCTGCAGGTCTCAGGGTCAGTCGATGCTGGGTGTCCCCTCTTCCAGCCTGGCAAGAAGGCAGAGGCAGTTCTGGTCCCCATTAGCTCTGGTCTGGCCCAGTGCAACTGCAGAGCAGGACAGGGAGAGGAACTGGTGGAAACAGGTATACAGGACCCCCCGCACACACATGCCGTGCCAGGCATGAGGCACTGCAGTGAGGCGTCCTCCCAGGAGAGGTCACGGAAGCCCATGGAAGGACGGGCTCCTGAGACAGCTGTTCACAGCTTCTTGCTCCAGAGAGGCTCAGATTGCCCTTGGAGATGTTTGTTCACATCATCCTTTGGTGCAGCCACATCTGCCCGAGCGGGGAGGATGATACGCAAGGAAGAGACAAGGACTGGGAAGGGCACTTCTTCCCCAGGGCTGCCCCTGGTCTTGCTGCTGCCTCTCCCCAGCCTGGCTTCCCCTGGCAGGCTTCTTCCAAGCCTGTTTTCTTCCTGCTGCTGCCAGCTCTGGTTAGGACAGGCAGAACAAGCTGCAATGCAGATCACCTGTGAGCCTGCAGGCCTCTCCTCACTGCACTGCAGCACATGCTCAGCCATGGGCATGGGGCTGGGGGGAGCAGGGAAGGAATCCTGCACCTGAGCAAACCTGCTGTGTCATGACCACAGAGCCTGTACTGCTCCTGTGCCTGCAGCCAGAGCTGAACCCAGTGTGCCCATGCTGCTCTGCCTGTCCTGATGCCAGCTCTGATACTGCCTTGTTTCTAGCAGCACAACCCTCTGCCTGCTTTTAGGGTCAGGGATGGGAAGCCCCCTTCACCCCAGAGAGGGCCTGTAGGGACAGGCCAAGGGGAATGGCTTTAACCTGCCAGAGGGGAGACTGAGATGAGCTCTTAGGCAGAAG
>WYDI02037872.1:0-31836 GCA_009867235.2 Psittacus erithacus | reverse complement strand
CCTCCCCATCCCTCCGGGAGGGGGGGGGGGGGGGGAAGGACAGGTTGTGGTGGGAAAATGAGCAGGCTACATGCTTTTCTAATTTACGACTAAGCTTAAACCACGACACCATCTACCCTCATTTTCCTTAAATGAACATTAACTAGAATCAGGGAAACCTTGGATCAGGAAATCTCATCTGTTCCTGTCCTTCCCTGCTCTCTATTTTTAATTCAGGTCTGACAGATACTGCTGACTATAAAATGAAGTTAAAGTGTTTCAAAGTCAGAAATGACTTGAAGATGTATTGGCCTGAAGATTTTAAAAAGAGGCTTCATTGATGCTTTGTTAACAGTGGTAATGTAAAAACAGATCTTTCAATTTCATATTTCTGCTGGAATACTTTCTAATACAAAGATCTACATCCAGACTTTTACATGATAAGCAGGTGTGTCCAGTAGCCCTCCTCAGAATTTCATTAAGCTTCAAAATTCTTGTTTGAATTCATTATTTTTTCTCCAGCCTACATCTATGAATTATCATTCATGCTATACTTCCCTGAAAATTAGCAAATCTCTGCCCTGCAACACCACATCACAACTCCATCACAGAGTGTCAGCCAGTGTCTGCATGTGATTCGAATCAAGTGCTATCATGACTTGAGTTTCATTTGATCTTAGACAGGTGAAATGTTGAGACTCAACTGTCTCAAGTATCGGTTTCTCACTTGATAAGGTTTACCAGAATTTATCCTAGAAACTAAAGGGTTAAATTCTCAGCAAACCTGGAGTGTAACTTTTCTTCCACACACAGATCAAACCAAGAAGAGGTTTTCATGAATATATTTTCTTCCTTTCCTACTGAAGTTGTGGTGCATGAAAGCAGAGACTAGTGAAGAACAGGTGAAAGATAGGCTATTTCTAACTTCAAAAGTTCTTTCCTTTTTTTTTTTTTTTTTTTTCACCCTGGTGAAGCTTTATTAGAAAGTGCAGAAATATAGGTTTCTCTTTATGATATTTCAGTATTGCCTCATCTGGCCTGAAAAATTCAACATGGCCTAAGTGATTTTGATCAAAGGATTTCTAGTTTTCCAAATCTCCTAGGGAGGTAAGCTGGAGGTAGAAGTTCAGAAAGCTGATTCAAAATGTAGCAAATTACAAAAGCTGATGCATTTGAGGAGCTTATCTCATACGAAAACCTTGAATAAGGCAGTTGGCCTCAGGAGGTCATTAGCAATGAGAAATGTTCCCTGAGTTTCCTCATTGCCTAAGTAGAAGTGGTTCATTAAGATGCTGGTTCTTGTCAGTGCTGTCTGAGCTGCGTAACACTTAGTTCCCAAGCACAGGATTCAGGTATCAGGAAACTGATAAATCAGCCTCATGTGGATGCAGGTTTAGTTCTAAACTTAAGGGTATGTTTATATAATTCAATTCAGCCCCATAAAAGCATATCTGAATTAACTTCTGCTTATAAACCCAAGTATAGTACTGCCATGGTAATATTTTCCCTAGGACCAGAAATAACTTGGATACATATATAGAAAGCTGGCATGGGTCATAAGTGTAAAGAGCGTATTGCCTAATCTGAAGGAGAGAGGCTGCTCAGAATTACTGAATCAGCTAGCTGTATTAACGGAGGGACTCCAGCCATATCCTCTCTTTCCCATGTGGCTGTTGGGGAAAAGAGATTCTCTTTGGGGCAGGGGATGGGGTAGAGAGAAAAGCAGAGCAGAGAAATTGGGTACAGAAGACAAAAGCCTATCAGATCTTATATCATTCTCAAAGATGCATCACATGACCATTACACCCCAAAGGAGTTGCCCTCTGTTAACAACTTCCTGGACTGCCTTACTTATTCAAGGTCAACAGACAATATCATGAAAGAAGAATAAATTTAACCATGTTTAGGGCTCTCTAAAATATCAAGCTTATATACTGAAATGGATGGGCACCAGAGATGGGACAACAGACTTTATCTGGTGCATGGACAATCTCAAAACCTTCTGATTTTGTAAATTATTGCTTGGTTTCTTTTTTTTCTTTTTTATTCTGTGGCATTACTTAGCCTTTCAAAACTTTCATATTACACGTTGAACCATAAGTATAAATACAGCAGTGTTACAAAAAAATCTGCACTCCTTAGATCTGTAACCCAATATTCAGCACTCTTGACTTTTTAACAAGTCATATCAGATCACATTTATACACAATATGCCTTTTTCTGCAAATATGGGTGTAATATAAAACAGGTCATAGGACAAGTGTGAAAATCTGCACTGAAAGTTGTACAAAAACAAATAAATAACATGCGATAAATAAGACTATGGTTAATTGTATAAGGAAATTTCTACACATTAATGATTTATAAAATAAAATAATTCTAAACTAAATTCTGCTGAAAATTAATGAGATTTAATAATTTCTTAAAACCGTCTGAGTGAAGCTAAATAAATGTGAGTTCTTTTGCTGTTAGCGTCAATAAAAGCTGCAAAAGTATAATGTTAGGGATTTGTTATGAGAATAGAAAGGCAAACAAGCAGGTGAGACACAGTGTCTGAATTAAATTGGCCAATTCAGAGCAAACTTTCTGGACTTTTTTAATCAGCATGATCATGTCTGAATAATGAATTCTGTAACAGTGTGTGGAGAGTTGAATAAGGGAACTACAGTGAACTGAATACACTAGCTATCAAAATATTCATGTATTCATTTACTTTACAGTATCAAAGGTTATGTGTAAGCTTATATTGTTGAAAAATTATTTCCTGCAGGCATTCAAACTTTATTCAACCCACAGGAGAAAATTTAGTCACATAGACATGCATCTGGTAGCAGAGTTCTTGTGCATTATATGGCTGACTGAATACTGAAACTTCTTCATTAAGTCAATTTGAAAGCTACAGTTTATGATAAGGAAAAGATACACATTGGGCTGGGTTTTTCATTTTGTGTAGCTTGATTTTATTAACTTAAGCTTAGCCCTATAGCAAGTCTCCTGAGGACCTCTTGGATGCGATGTGCTCCTCTCGTGTCTTGCTGCATGCTGCAGAATTTGTTTATCCACTGCCACTGCAAAATACTCTCTATTCTCCTTTATACTGTCTTTCAAGATAGCTTGCACAACATCTGTTGAAGCGTGCAATTATGCTTTTAGAGTCATTCCCACACTGAAGAGTCTAAGCTTTTCATTCTATAGATTTCGTATACCTAGAGATAGAAAATGCTTTACTGTCAAGTTGAAATCATCCTAACTCTATTTCAAATAAGGGAAAATGCAAATACAAGCTGTTTTTCAAGAAGTTAAAGAATTTTTGATTTATTTATTACAAAAATCACCCTGAAAGTCTCTCTCTCTTTTTTCTTTTTTTTTTTTTTTATTTTTAACAGGTAACTGACTGTAGTTGTTTTCTTGATATGGCCTTTTCAGGAACAAAATTTCTACAATAGAATAGTTCCAGTTGGAAAGTATATAAATTAATGGCCTCATCCAACTATTTCTGCATTTATTGAGTTTTAAGTTTAATTAATAAAAAATGGAGAATTACAGTTGCTCCTGTCTTTGGTTTTCTCTAGGAAATCTGTGCAGATTGAATCTCCTCTTTCCATCCTCATGTAAAATAAAAAAAAAATAAAAAAAAAATTCCAAATGTATTTCCCTCAAATGAATTCAAGTTAAAAGATTTGTACTCCTATAACCAAATAAAGCATTTTCTCACTTGCTTAGAATGGTATAAGTCACAATTGTCAAATAAGGGCTTGTCCCCTAGAATTGTCTACTGCTTAAAATTGATTCAGTACTTTCCCTTTTATTGATAGTTTACCTTTCAGTGTCATGTTTTACCTACTGAACTGTATTTTGTTTTGACTTACAGGTTAATAGAAGTACTTACCTAAAAATATTTACAGCTCATTATTGTCTGATAAACAATATAGCAGTATTCTATCATTTCGGGATGACTATAGGGTTCAGATGATTGACTTCCAAAACCTTTTATCTAACAGTACTCTAGCAAGTTTCTGTCTTCATTTTTTTGTTTGTTTTTTTAGGGAGACATATTGCAAACAGGTTTAAAAATAATGTCTGACACTTGTTCCCTTGCTCCTGAGATTCACTGCAGTGCATTTAACTAACAAAGACCAGCAAAGAGATGAGTGATATCAGAAGCTCACAACTTAACACCAATGCATCCTTCCTCACGTTATTGCAACATGTAGGTTGTTGAGTGGATTGGGAAATGCAATCAATGTACAAGGCACCTGTCATCCTGTCTTTAAATGATGGATAGAACAATAGTGATTTATTTTGCTACGGGAAGTGTAGATCTGAAATTTTAGAAACACTAAAAACCGTGGCAATGGTAAAATTAATTTTAGTCTCATCTTTTTTAATAATACCTGCATTGTGACTAAAGATTAATTTTCTTCCATTACCCATCAAACATGAGCAGTTGAATTGTGGTTGTAAGGCTCACAGTAATGCCCCACCAGTATGTTACCTTATTTATCTCAAAATATAATTCTCAGTATGATTGGATGCTCAATGCTTGCAGTGCCTGCAATTTCCTGAATGAGATTGTCCTGGGCTCAGCAGTAGCAGTCATTTTTTCTCCTTGGTAACTGGTGCAGTGCTGTGATTTTGGCTTTCGGTCTGGGAACAGTGCTGATAACACCAATGTTTTTAGTTGCTGCTCAGTAATGTTTAGTTTGACCAAGGACTTTCTGAGCCTCATGCTCTGCTAGAGAGGAGGGGAAGCCAGGAGGTAGGAGACACAGGACACCTGACCCAAACTAGCCAAAGAGGTATTCCATACGGCAGCATGTCATGCCCAGGATGGAACTGAGGGCAGTTACCTGGAAGGGCGAGACCTCTGCCGGGGTGGGGCTGGGTATCAGTCGCAGGTGGTGAGCAGTTGTATTCTCTTCCCTTGTTATTCCCCTTATCATTATCATTATTGGTGGTAGCAGTAGTGATTTGTATTGTACTTTAGTTACTGGACTGTTCTTATCTCAACCTGTGGGAGTTGTATTCTTTCGAGTCTCTTCCCATCCCTCCAGGAGCTGAGGGAGGAAGCGAGGGAGTAAGTGAGAAGACTGCGTGGCTGGGCTTAAACCACGACAGAGATGTGGCTGGTTGTTAGGAACTGTCAGGGTCAAAACTAATCTTGTAAAAACTTATTAGGCTTTTTTGAGTGTTCATTTATATATATGGAAAATATGTTACTACAGAAATGTTGATAAAGAATCAACCTGAAAAGGTAACAAAAAAAAAAACCCAAAATATTTTTCCTCTTGCCTCAGCTTCTCAGTTCTGTCTTTTCTGCATCTATTACTATTAGAAGACAGTATTATAGAGAAGACAAGCAAATCTTATTTAAATATGCAAGGAAGCCTTCTGAATTCCTTCTGAATTGATGTTTCTGAGATGATAATTTTTGCATGTTTTGATTGCCAAAATACACATCTAAAACCATGCAATGTGGAAAAAAAAAATAAATCCTGATTTTCAAACTGTATTTCTTTGTATCTACAGTCTTATGAGGGGGAAAAGAAAAAGGCTTGTCAATCACCTGCAAGCACTCCACCTATGCAGGTGGTGATTACGAAGGATGTGAGGAGACCTCTTTGTTTTGAATGGGAATTCATGAAAGCACTTCACTGTATTTAAATTCTAAAGATATAGGTAACTTGATTGATCTACTGTAGTGTTTAAAACCGAGCACTTCTCAAGCATTTTGCTGAATTGGGTCCTAACAGCACAGCAAATCAGTAATGTCAGCGCTGGTTCTGGTATAACAATTGAGAATAAAGACGATTCCAGAGAAGAATCACATAGTATTTATGATCAAAAGTATGTTGCTCATCATAACTATATTCTCTTGCTAGATTCATAAGCTGAAATAGAATGATGCTGTATTTGCCTTTTATAGGCACTTCAAACATTAAAGAAAACTCAGTGAGGAAAAATTACTTTTACTAGATATAGCACTGTTGATTCTGGGGCAAAATGGTCTTTTACACTGACAGTTAAATTAAAAAAAAAATATTTCCACATTTTTTCACATAATTTTTTTTAGACTAAAATTGCCTTCTAAAACTATGCAAATGTAAAAAGCCATATTAACAGCCTTAAATAAACCATTTATGTTTATCTTTTGCATCACAAAGAATATGGGAGAAGGAAAAAATAATCAGGGTTAATTTTTATTCAAGCCTAACTGAACCTTCTTACTTGACATTACCAACTCATGAGATACTACAGCTACTACAAAAAACAAACAACAAACAAAATACCCCACCACCAGTCCCAAACCAAAAAAACACACAAATGTTTGTCAGAAGGGTCTTATGAACACATAAAAATGCTATATGCATGTCTACACACAGAAATTTAAAATAGATTTAGGATCACATGTTATATCAGGGAATAGTACATATGGAACAGTCATATGAAAAAAATTCCACCCTGAGATCCAGTACTAAACTTGCTTTCTTACCAAAATAGTTTATTCCACAACAAAAGATCCTTTTTACTGTGTGACATCTTCACATTCAAGGTTCATACTAGGTATTCAAATTTGGATAGATTTCACATTTAGATTGGATATAAGGAAGAAGTTCTTTACTGCAAGGATGGTGAGGCACTGGAACAGGTTGACCAAAGAAGTGGTGAATGCTCCATCCTTGGCAGTGTTCAAGGCCAGGTTGGACAGAGCCTTGGGTGGCATAGTTTAGTGTGAGGTGTCCCTGCCCATGGCAGGGGAGTTGGAACTAGAGAATCTTAAGGTCCTTTCCAACCCTAACTATTCTATGATTCTAGGATTTAAGCAAGGGAGTGCTGTTTTCCCTCCATATGTTCAAAGACAGAATGACACACAGCATAAGAATATGTGAAAGAGTCCACAGAGCAATATAAAGGTTTTCCATGGCAACAACATCTAAAAGATGATGAAACCCATACTTTAGAGATGATGCCTGAGGACATCTATTTTAAGATTATAACATGCTCAACCCTCATCAGTAGATGAAAACATGGCTTTTAGCGCAGTGCAATGTCAGCCAATATTAGGAACTAGGCCAGAAACTCATTAGCTGGGATGAATGGATAAATCTCATTTCATAATTTGAGAAATTTATTTGTTCATATTTTCCCAAGAAGGTACAGTTTGAAAACATGCATTCACTAATGGTGAAATACTGTTCTCCTCACAGTTATCTAAGAATAAACAGCAAGTATTTCCTCATCTTTCAGAATGGTTGGAATCCTATAAATATGCTGAGAAAATGCTCTACAATTTTGGACTAGTATGTCAATAATTGACAAACAAAACTTGCATTGAAAAATGGTTACTCTTTAAATAAATAATAATCTTGTAAAATGGTGAATTATATTTTTTTACTTCTTGAGTTTAAATAATGCAGAATAAACGTCAAATCTAGTTCCTACAGAAGGCTGTGAGTTTCTTTGTAACAACCAGGAAGAATTTTGTGCAGGAGTTGCAGTGGGTATGTTCAGTGTTCATCACAGCTACTTCAGTCTGAGAGAAGAGATGAAGTCAATGAAGAGGAATAAGCTCCTTCAGGCAACATGTAAATACAGCGTCCTTTTGGAAAAGCTTTTCTCTCTTTCTATAAACTATGCAAATTATAAAGAGCAATGTGGACATACTTTCAACAGTTGTTCAATAGATATGTTCTCTTTCCTTTACCCTTTGATCTTAAAAGATTAACATCATCACTGCTGGATTACTACAGCTGTATGTACATACGCATATATATATATATATGTGGTTACATACATGTAAAGTATCTTAATAAATGAGAATGTAGCTCAAAACCCACAGTCTTTTCAATAAACAAGTAAATCTTATATAGGTGAGAAGAAAAAGTGAAATATCATAGTTTTGTTCTGTAAAATCTGATGGAAAGTTTTATCAGTTTTATTACTTAAGAAAATTCGACTTTGCCCATTTTAGGAGAGGACATCTTTTATATATCTTTTGAAGTTTTTTGTTTTGCCTTATTTTGATGTCCATTCTTGAAGATTTATATAATCCTTCTGAGCTGTAGACTTTCAAATGGTGATGATTTGAAAGCTATTCTCATGTAGAACTACTTTAGTGAGTTACTGGTACTTCTCTTGACTTTTTGAAACTGCAGAACCTAAAGGTCACTTGGGTTGTGCAGAAGAGCAAGGCCTGAATAAGAATAAATTGCCTTCTTCTCCTTGAGGTAAATTGCCTTTTTCTCACCATGCATATCAGCTCTAGCTTAAAAAGTTAAGAGCGAGGAGGCATAGATTTGGAAGCATTTAATATCTTCTTCTAGTGAGTAAGAGTGTACTTGTATCAACAGTAGTGTTACCTGTCCACCAGTCCAGTTCCTGTTTGGTGTATAACTTGATTTTGATTTTGAAACTATTATTGGCAAAAAGAAAGAGTTTAGATGTGCTAGAAAGCTAATCTCATGCACATGGCTAGATTGTCAGACATCAACCACTCCTTAAACGAGAAACCAGTTTAACGAGGTTGAGCTATGTTCATGTTCTTGCTTTACACACAGTAAATGAAAACATGAAGCCGTAATAAACTGTGAAGTGTGAGGCTGATCATCACACTCTTGCTCAAAAGCCATTTAGCATTAACGACCATCAGTATGATGCCCTTTTCTAAAAGCAGTTGTCTGTTTATGATGACCTCTGAAACAAACCTTAAAGTATTTCTGGAACTGGTCATACCAGCCATCCTTGTGAACCCAGAACTAAATTGTTGTTCATTGCTGGTTGCCTCTCAAGCAGTTGACTCTTCCCTATATAAAATTTTTAGTAATAAGTTACACTAGAAATCTTCCATTTCTTTTCAATATATTAAAAATAATTTAAAAATTAAAAAGGAACAGTTTTATTCTGTGCTATGTGCTTCCCCAGTTTCCTGTCAGCCTTATAAAAACATACACGAGATTTCATAATTTCAAAATGCATTTGACTAATCGAGACCTTCTTTTTGCAAGCATAAAAGTGTTCCTGTCTAGCATTCAGCCAAGAAGTTTTTTTCATTAACATATTCAGCATGAATATATAGCAAATAACTTTCTGTTGTCTTAAAGTTAAAGATACATATATAAAAAAACTTAGCTAGAAGCTCTGATAAAAATTTCTAGAGCAATTCTCTTACACTGCTTTGCCACAGTCTTTGACCACTTTAAATACTGTTTATGGATTATTTTATGAAAAAAACCCAAACAGCAACCAATCAACCCACAGTCGCTGCTATTTTGTTATTTTAGAAAAGGATGAGAGGGAAGAAATTCAGTGAGTGCTGCAAATACCCGTGAACATTTCCATTGCTGAAAGACATATGTGATTAGTGCGTCAGTCAGTTTCTTTTCGATTGTTAGGCGACTGGATAACATTACTGTCCTTCTGATGTGTAATTACTTGCACCATTGTGGCAAACATGCAGTCGTCTCTCTGACTTGCTCTTTGGAAAGATGACATCCAGTTATAGGGGTGTCTGCAAGATTTTGTTACTGTAGCAGCACCTACTGCACTGACTAAGAAGATGAAACTTTCTAACCTAACCATAAGGCTGTACTATACCTCACTGGTAGATCAGAGATACAATTATAGATACCAAGATCCGGGTATGAGATTTAAAGAAGGATATGTCAGTAAAAAAGTCTATTTTTAAAAATTAGTCAATTTAAAACAAAACAAAACCTGATAAGCAGAAAATATCCCTTTAAGTGCAAACAGCAGCAGTATTCAAGCACAACTATTTCATTCCAAAAGTAATAAACGTGAGGAATAAGTTGTCAGGTAAGCCTACTGAAGCACATACTATAAATGAATTTAAGAGACAGCTAGAAGTTTTTATAGAGCTAGAGGGGAAATTAAAGACAGTGACAAAGCAGGAAGACTAGGCTGAACTAACACATATAAAAGACAAGTTTTCTGTTTCTTCTCACCAGCATTTCTTTGCATTCATTATCCCTAGTATCTGATACTTGTTATTTATGTTAGAGGAGAGCAGAAAAAATGAAGTTGTTTCAAGTACATTATCTCAAAGGTCCCAGAAACTTCACCTTCACTTCACTTATGGACAAAAAAGGCGAAAAAATGAAAGTAAAAATTGACACCTTGACTTTACTTAATTTGATATGCTGTGAAGGTAACAGCGCATGAACAACTGCTGGTTAGGTCATAGGGGAGAAAACACAGAAGATATGGTTGATCTTACTTCTTTTGCACTGTGTTAAGAGTTGTATTTTGTTCACCGATTTTCTGTTGTGTTATCAGAGCCCTAGAACTGCATCAATAGATCTTCCCATTGGGTTTGATCCAGGCCTCATAGAAGTCAAGAGAACTTATGCTGATTCACCTGTGAGCTGCATAACTTTGAGCATATGGTCCATCCTATGGGGTAAAAAAAAAGTAGTGGAGCTCGTTGAAATGCTTTCCACAGAATTAAGTTGAGGGCTTTTTTTTTATTATTTACTTTTTCATTTTTCTTAGCAGCTGGGCATTGTTTTTCCTAATTTTTAGTGAAAATATATAGCAGGAATTGTCAAAGTATTTCATTACCAGAAAAAAATGTGTAGGAGCTTATGCAGTTTCAATGAAAATAAAGGTTTGTGTTTACCAAATGTGTTTTCTACTAAAAAAAGTCTAAAAATATTTCTGATCAGAATTTGCGTTTCCATTGTCAGATGAAATGAAAAGAGACGTTTGAAAGTTAAGCTTTCTCAGTTGTTCATGTCACAAGCAACTCTAACAAAACCAGCTTTTCTTAACTGACAGTTTCAGGAGATAGAATATTATAATAATTCCATTCTCTTCAGATTTTGCTGCTGAAACTGGACACCTACATGATTTTGAGTATCTGGGGTTTATATTTATCCACACAAGGGACTTCTATTGAAATCATTTTATTGTATATAGGTATATAGATATACAGATGGAAAGCCCTGAACACATCATTCTTAATACTTCTCATGTCTGTCTCAAGCTTGCTACTGATAAAGTACATACATAATGATCAGAATTTATGCCTGTAGGTATTTTCTTATTGTAGCTTATATATTATATACTGTGGTAAATAGTCTTGGCAAAATACACAGTTTCTCTATGTGGAATTAAAATTCTATCTGTTGGACTGTTATTCAACACTGAAGTAAAGCATTCCACTGAATGTGTAAAACGAAATCATATAATGGAATTTTTATATGTTAATAAGCAGTAAAATAATAACTTGAATTATGAACAGTAATAAAAATAAAAAGAAAAGAAATCTGAGGTTTTAATTTGATTTTTTATCACTAAGATTCAATACATCTGCTTTCCTGTCTATGGTCAAAAGCACAAGATAGAAGAGCTGTTATATTAGTCATTTATAGCTGGATATAACATGCCTAATCCTCATGGTGCTACTTGATAGCTGTCTAACAGTATTTTGATGATGCAGTGTGATGGTGAAATTTAGGACGGCCTGAAATAGCAGCAAAATGGTTTAAAATGTCAAGTGGGGATTGGCATAATAGTGGGCCCTCCGAGCGCTTCTGCGGCTAATAAATCCACAGTGACAGGAAGTGGTGAGATTGGCCTTTGGACACTATGTAATCCAGTTGCTGTAGAAAGTGTCTTCATCCTACTGGAGGATCTAACACAGAACAGGAACTACCAGCTGCTGCTGTAACAAGCAAAACAGAAAAAAAATAAATGCTATAACAAAGCCATCTAGATAATACTTCAAAATTAGAGCAAAATTATAGGAAAATTACTGTCACATTGCCACACTTTTTGTATTCAGAAGTTGGCTTCATGACATATTATCCCTTTTCAGGATTTTGATCATTCTTAGTCTAGCTGACAATGACCATTTAATTTTGTGAGATCATAAATATTTACACATTTCACCAAGAAAAGTGGCAGGAGAATTATGTTTTCTCACCCAAAATTCTATTTATTTTTTCTTTTTTTCAGTGTATATAAGTAAACTGACATTTTTTAACTGATAACATACCTATTTAACAGCATGCATATTTTAATCTTGATTTTCAGCTTATGCGCAAGATGAAAATGTATATCTGTGTTTTGCACATGCAGTGATATTTTATAATTAACCACTAAACCCTTTCTAAAATAATAATATATGATTAATTTTAGTATGAAGACTATTTGAAATTAAAACATTTTGAATAATTAATGATATATCATTATTAGAACTTTTATGAAGATTCAGTAGTTAAGTGGTAACCAGACAACAGTAAAACAACAAAAAGCAGCCATGTTTGTTCCTTGGGATTGAATGACAACTAAAATCTAAACAAGCCATAGCTAGTTATTCCTGATGTTTCTGATCGTTAGTGTCACAATTTACAGGCAGCAAGAGGCAAAAAAGCAGGGAAAAGAATAAAGGACTCAGGTACTGGGGATATATTTATCAGATTAATTGGAACATAGGAGACTGATATGTCATACTTAATTCTTCAAGATAAGAGTTTGTCTCGCCAGAAATCCTCTGAAATCTTTGAAAAAGAGGGAGAAATGCACCTTTCGGTGCTGTAGTGATATTTATGAAAAGCTGTCAAAGAACAAGCTGAGAGGAGACAGAGAGGGTGCCTCTGTTATCTCCAGAACGTTGTTCAACTCACTTAAGGTCTCTCTCAGGAGTTACTCTTCTTTGCCTCTGGCTGTGAAGGAAGCGCCAGCCAAGTGAGATCTGCACTTTGATATCTAAGCTAAGGACCTTGAGCTAGCATGGTGAATCCATTGCATAAATGTACATTATAACATTTTCTAAATGTTGTCTAAAAACTTCTTCAAATATATAGAGATTCTTTTCCTGGTTTTGTTTCTTTGGGTTTGTGTTTAGTTGTTTATTTGTTTTTTTTGGGGGGGAGGATAGGGTAGTCTGATAATTTGCTTTAAACAGAATTTGAGGATTCAGTAAATGAAATAGCCTGAAGTCTATTCTAATATCTCTTTCATAAAACTTGTGAAAATATCTAGAATTATAGGAGAATAAATAAAGATCTTCAACAAAACCAAGATTTTTTAAAAATAAACTCTTCTGAACATAAATAAATCCATTATGACCACATGCTGCAGATCACAGTTGTGAGACAAATGTAGTCTATAGCAATGTATATTTCTTCTGAGGCTCTGACATCCAAATCAGTTTGAACTACCTCCCTCGAACGTCGTTTCATCTCTTTGGGCTCACCATTGTCCTTACATACACGTTTCCTAAATATAAATAGATATTATCTTGAAATCAAGATTTCTTTCTCACTATGTAAGGTATAATGTTCCTACCATGATATTTTTCAATCTGAAGCCCTGGTTGGACACCCAGGCTGTTGGTAGGTGTAAACTTGTTGGCAGGTTTAAAGTCCAGTAATTTTTTTAATGCGTCCTCACCTGGAATGAATCATTCAGACTTCAGCAATTTAACTATTTGCAAATTTAACTATTCTGCAATTTAACTATTCAGCAATTTAACTTCAGCAGTTAACTTGAGCTGTCATACATTTTTGCTTGCATAAATTTGTATTTCTTTTCTAAACTCTGGAGACAGTTCAGTTTTTATCTTTATACTAGGACTACAAAATATGAGCAAAATTAAAATTGCACAGTCACTTTGAGTTTGATGTCTTGTTACATTTTACTGGCAGATTTTTTTCTGCACACTGATTTCAGAGTATATTACAACTTAGAATCATAGAATAGTTAGGGTTGGAAAGGACCTTAAGATCATCTAGTTCCAGCTCCCTGCCATGGGCAAGGACATCTCACTCTAAACCATGTCATCCAAGGCTCTGTCCAACCTGGCCTTGAACACTGCCAAGGATGAAGCATTCACCATTTGCCTGGGCAACCCATTCCAGTGCCTCACCACCCTCACACTTCTCAAACACCCTCAAACTTCTATGTTTGTGATTGCTTGCAATTCATTTTCAAGTCATTTGAAAAGCAGAATGAAGTAGAGGTAATAGAAATTATGAGTATGTCAAAATACACTGCTGACATTAAGTTAACTTGACATAATAGTGCTTAAACTTTAGATATATACTGTGGACATAAATGATTGTCTCAATTAGGAGATGGATTACTACATTTTAAAAGTATTTTACTTAGAACTTAATTTAATAATAAGTGAGATAAATGTAGTAAGTCAAGAGCAAACAATAACAGGTTGACAAAGTATTAAATGATATTTACTTATATTTACACTGACATATCCAAATGAATATTTGCATTAAAAAAGTAGAATCAAGTTAATAATGAATGGGAGAAAGAAGGAAAGTCATATGAAGAAGTCATATGAAGCCTCATGAAAGAAGTCATGTTTCATGGTGTTGCTAAATATAATTTTTGCAATAGGCATAAGGTGTGTGACCAGTTTAACTTTTGTTAGCAAGTGAAATTACCAGCTTTAATATCTGTTTACAACATGACCAAGATTTTCTTCTACAGCACCTACATAGAGAAGTGTTCCCTATTTCAGTCCTGGGAAAGACCCCCTCAACAAATGCAGCAATGAAGTGGGGGAAAAAAATGGGAAGAGGATTTCCTAAAATCTCCCCTCTTGCTCCACTGGTTTTATTAATCCAGTTCCACATTAATTTTTATGAGTGAATAATGCGTATGTGGGAAAAAATACCTTTCCAGAGCACTGTTGTCTTTTGTTTCCAGCACATCTGCATTTGACTTTTTGTTTCATATGGAAAAAAAAAAAAAAAAAGGAAACAAACAAACAAACAAAACCCACAAAAATAATCAAACAAAAATGGGTGAAAAAAGCCCATAACCAAAACAATCCTTAAGCACATTCATTTAGAGAAAAGCAATTTAGCTCTTACATCATCAAAGGGATGCATTGTGAGCTTGGGACTTTTTGGATGTACCTTTGGCCATCTAACAGTTAAATGTCAGGTCACAGTTAGGTCTCTCATTTCCTCCCCAGTCTGAGAGAAACAGGAGCCTGCAGTGATGATGCACTCTATCTGCATCATGGTCTGAGACAGGGAGAATGAATCTCTCTCTGCAGGTGCTTTTCTGTAACCATTTGTTAGGGAGAGACACTGAGGACTTGTCTGCAGGTTCTAGAGTACTAACCAGTACTGTAATGCCAAAGATGTAACTCCGTCAGACGCCTAATTTTACCATGGAAAATTAGGTTAGATTCATTTCATCCTAAATTGTCACTTCCCACTGAAAGCACAGAAAGAAATCTCTTTGAAAAAGAAGCCTTTCATTCCTCAATTCTGCTAATACTTTTTGAAAAATAAATCCTGAATATTAATATAAACATAGAGATAAGGGGCTGGAGTCAAGTGTGCCAAATTTTTTCAAGCAACATGCAAGCAATTTATATGTCTTTTACACAGCTAGAATTGAATATTTCATGATTCTCAGTGCAAGGAGATTCTCAGCACTTAAAGTAACTCAAAACAATGCGAGAGGCATTGTTTTGAAATGTCACAAAGCAGCTTAGTCTTAACACATAGAGGTATAATGCTTTTCTCCATGAAATATGATTAAAAGTGAATCTTGCTACTTATACGTGCCTTCCTTTCTGCTTTGTGTCTTTTCACAGTAGTTTTAATGCATATGTCAAGCCAGTAATGTAATGAAGTAATAATAGCTTCACACATGCTGGCAGCCACCAGGAAGTTATATAGGGTAGTGAAAACAGGGCTTTATTCACTCACCAAAGTGACTTTAAAATATTGCTAAGTATTATTACACTATTTCTTTTTTGCCCAAGGGATAAAGAGATGAGATTCTGCTCTGTAACATTTTAGCGTTTTGGATCAATTAAAAAAAAGCTTTTTAAATGGACTGCAAGTGTAATTATGTTGGTGGGGTTTTTTTTCCCTCAGTTTTTTTTTTTTCCAGTTACATTCAGTTTTTGAAGGCAAAGGCAATTTTTGGAGCGCGAGGTCGGATACATTTATATTTTTTATTTAATCTGTCCTCAAAGATCCTGTACACAAATTCTTCATTACAGAGACTCTGATGTGAAATGAAAGTCAGGTAAATTTTATTTGCAGCAGATTATCATTTTTATAGTCTATGTCCTAAAATATCTGCATATATTTCCACAACTACTCAGTTTTGGAAGTTTCTTTTTGTGATTTGGACTGTCTTTTGTGCACATAGTTGTATAATTACTCAGTTACATTCACATGCACATACCCAAATAAAGCCAGCCTGCTCTTAAGAATCTCAGGATCATGTGAGAGCCTACATCTTTTTGAGAGAGAAGCCTGTAGGAAAGATTATAAGACATTTGAAGCAGCATTATTATTCTTAACTGAAGTATTCATCAGAAGACATATATTTGCTGAATGTAGCCCTTTATTCTGTCTCTGTGAACAGATGGAAATTTGTATAAATTTTTTCTCTGAACTGTTCCACTAGTTACTGCAAATAGATTTGAGCTTTGAGATTTTTTGTGAACTTTAGCTGAATATTCAGCCACTGGTATAATATTTGCAATACACTGTTTAAGATTTGATTGGTCTCCAAGCCATTATAATACTTGCGCTCCTAAATTTTCAGGCTACAGGGACTGTAATGTTAAAGACTACCTCCTGCTCAGAGCAGGAACATTCTTTACCTAGGGCAGCATTAAGGCTGATATCAGAATGAGAAGAATGGATACGAGCTTTTATGAAATTGTAACTTCTTTTCTCTCATGTCTTTTAGTTTGTTACTCTTAAAATTGATTCAGAGAAAACTCCAGGAACAAACTCGCCAACGAAGTTTTCCAAGTTGACAAGGAGGTATTCTTTATTACAGCACCGGGAGACAAGGGGGATAGCTCCTCCTAACGTGTGTCCCTGCACTGCTACACAAGCCATCCTTATATAGCCACTGGACATACATACATATTCACAAGGCTACATATGGATTACATCATGTTTTAGAAAGTGTCTCGCATGCGTACAGAAATGTGGTGGTGGTCTCTGAGGGTTGTTTACTTCTTCCAACAATCTTCATCACTTCTGGCAGCCTTTGGAGTGTGCGCAATAGATGTTTATGCAAACTTAATTGGTTCGTTAATACAGCAGATGTAACTACCATCCTGTCCTTCTACTTATCAGTTGGTTTAACTGCAGCCTACCCTGGACATCTGCCATTCTCAGATACTCCTTATCCTTATGTCCTGTTCTTTTAGCCTGTTTGTCTCACTCTTGTTTTGTACTAAGGTCATTAAGGCCCAAAACTATGTTGATTGCAACGATTTATCTTATACAAGAATTCTCAGTATGTTCTCTATCTGCTCTCTGTTTTTTTTTCTGTGAATCATTCACCTCAGTAATTTTCCATTGCTACTGTTACAAAGCTATCACACTTAGCATTACTTAAAACTGATTCTAAAGGTTTATATTTCATTTAGTAATTTTGTGCCCACCTTTGTTTAAAAAAAAAAACAAAAATATGTCTGTTCTTTTTTTATATAACTAAGTTGAATAATTGAGAGGCTGCTATACCTGTTATACCAGCTTTCCAGGCTCATGGCAAGGCTAGTATACAAAACCAAACAGGTCTGTCTATCCCTAGATTCCTTTGTGCCTGTCACTCTAGGGGATCCATTTATTTGTATGCTGAGAGTGACTGAAGCGACCCAGACTATTTATGGTCCACTGTGCAGTTTAATCCAGACACTTGACTTTAAATACAGGCTGTCTGAATCAAACTTGAGCGTTAGGGAAGTGTAAATGGAACTGAGTTTCGCAGGTTACTTTGTGAGATTCACCCTTCTCTATGTCTGTGAGGATAAATTTACCATCATGTGAGCCAGTGTGCACCATTCATGACATGACTGACTTGCCTTCTCTTTTGTTAATATTATTTTTGGTTGTCACTTTTAACATATATTATATGTGGCCACAACTGTATGACTTTTACAGCAACTCCTATAGAAAGAATGTATTTTTAACACCTTCTACAACTGATAGCTATTGGTAAATTTTCATTGCTTTTAACAGTAGTATTCCTTTTTTTACTGAAGGCTCTGGCAGCTTTATCCACATTGTAAATTTTCATTCATTTCAGGAAGTTTGTCACCCCAGTGAATTAATTCTCAGATTTAATACTAGAACTATGCACTTTTGATATGGCAATTACAATACAAACCCTAAGTTACAAAACAACCACTGAAGAGTTTGTAGAAATTAAAAAAAAACAACCACGCAAAGATTGTAGCCTTTGGAGAGCATGTTATTGACTTCATGTCTAGGCCTAGAAATAGATGTTCATTATCACAACATGGAATTGAGCAATACCATGGTCATATTGTACTAAGTGTTACATAAATACAGTGAGAGATTCCAGAAAAACTGGAAGTCTAAGAGACACCTGACTAATAAAAAAGGTATTTTTTTACCTGATTCTGAAGTTTCTCATAAAGCATAATGAGATAAAATCTATCTAATGAAAAGGAGTAAAAAATGTTACTAATTTGTAGTAATACATTGAATCTTCATTATCTAATGCCTTGACTATAAGACATCCTTCCAACCTAGCTTTAACAGTAAAATTTCTGTTATAGCTAATAAAGGTAAGAATCACAGCCCATTTCTTCTGAGCTATGTACAAAAGATGAACACCTGCAAAATATATATAAGGCTGCTGGAACTCCATTTGTACAGCTGTCATTACAGACTCTGAGGGAATAAAGGTATCTTAGCAAGAAGTGTTAGCCATTCACAGCCTTTTATCACAACTTTTACATGCCAGAAGTGAAAACTGGTGTCCTTGAAAGTTTTCTCAGATGCTTAAGACTTCTTACTATTCTCAGGTACTAACAGGGATTTTTTCAGTGCATCTGTCTTTTCTGAAGCCACGATTAGAGACCATGCAAAAAATGAACTGGGAATCTACCAGTCTGATGTATTCAGTGAAAATACTACTATAGAACTCCATTTATCTTTGAGGTGTTGTAAAAAATGTTTAACTACCAGCATTCTAGGGTAGACAGCTTCTTTCTTGCCATTTTGAGCATCAGATGGGTCTCGTGTAGACATGTGAAAGGAATAAACTACAGGATATTTTTCTTGTAGAACTTCAGTAATTGAACATTATAACTATTGTTTCTCTGCTTCCAAATAGTGACAAGTACATTTAATGTTAACGACTGTTTTGGGTGCTTCATTAATTCTGAAATTTTATGTAAAGTTTTCCTTATTTGGAAGTAATTAGCTTTGTACAGAAAAATTAAACTCATAAAAAGATTCAAATTTTTTGTTTTTAATGGTTATACGTCTGTCATGTTTTGAACTTCTGATGTATTCTTATAAATTACTGGAGCGAATATCAATAGTTTTCTAAAATCATACCTGATACAGATTTTATACTGCTAAAAAATAAGTGACTGTAGAAGTAGGCAGTGTTAACAAAACCAACAAAAGCAACAAAAAACCCCCAAATTCACAAGAAAATCCCAAAGAATATAAATACTAGACAAAGTAAAAGCACACAGGATTAAGGAACAAAATATGTTTTTTAAACACACTGTCTCCAAGGCTTGATTAATGAGCCTAAGCACTGCAGGTTGTCTCAATCCAAACCCACATTTGTATAAAATATATTAAGGATTTTTAATGCTAAATGATTGGGTCCCTGCCATTTTCTCAGTCTTGAACAGGAAGTTTTCAATTAATTACCAAGATACTATATTTCATATTTGCTGATAAAAAAAGTTTTTAATACTAGAATTAAACTCAAAATGCTTTGAAACAAATACAATTTGGGCAAATGCGGCGTGTCTTGTTCATATCTTCATTGTTTCATCCTTAATAATCTTGAAAATGCCTTGCATTTTTATTTTCCTCTCTCTTCTTCTGCAAAAGAGCTATCTAAGATATGTTAGTATATTTTATGGCCCATTTAGTGCCTGATCTGGCTGCTAAGACTACCAGAAGCATGAACATTGTAATGTGGACAACTTCACAGCAGGAACTGGAATTCCAAATAATTTCAAGTCTGCTGATGAAGAGGACAATAGATAGTGTTAATGTTCTGCAAAAAGGCCCTATAGACTATTAGCAGTTCCCCAAATCAGCCATCCTGAAAGGTAGAGGTTTTGAAATCTGATGAAGATTTTTAATCTTTTGAATAAAAAGGAAGAATAGGTATAATTTTTCATACAGCTATGTAATTTTCATTCTTCACTTACTCTCCTAATTAACAGTATTTATTAGTATGGAAATTATTTTCATTCTATTACTGATCTCATATATATAACTCTTAAGCATATGAATGTTATTTGCAAACCAGAGTGTTCACAAAATTTAGAAATATGCTGCGGAGATTGATATTCAAAGAATATAATCTTTATGTACTTTTCTGAATAAAGCTAGCCATAGACACTCAAGTCTGTCATGTTTAGTCAGATCATGCAGTAATTATAACACCACTTTTATAAGTTAGGATTTACTTTGTCAAAACACCCCAGATTTCCATTTACTTCCTATACCCATGCAGCCTGTCTCCTTCCGTCCTTTATACCATGGCTGTCTGAAATTCTAAGTGAGACCAGAGGGATACAGCAGTGATTAAGAAAAGTCAGGAACTGAATGTAAATTGAATGTACTATAAAAGAAAACAAACCTAGATGAAACACACGCATTAAGCAGATTGACACTGTAACATTACTGTACTTCAAGAAGTTTCTAATGTTACTCTGCCATCACCTCCTCAGTAGCTGGTCTCCTTTTTCTTCAGCAAATGAAAAATACTTGAGTAATAGAAATGTAATTTTTGGCTTTATTTAGTGTAAGTATTCAGTCTGTTGTTATTTTATTTCTATCAGTACTACTGTTTTGTTTCTACATTTTCTGTGACTAAAATATATGCTGAAACTCATAAAAAAAAGTAGTCTTAACCATGGAGACTTAAAGACTAAAATTAACACAACACATATACTATGTGTCATTAAAAGTATATAAGATAAATTATGAAAAGATATAGAAGGTTAATAACCCAAATGACAAAATATTCATTACAAATTTTCTTATTCAAATGAATGATTTTTGTACTAATGAAAGTGGACATGCTATCTATTTACTCACTTGGCATTCCTGTGGCTCAGAGCAGAAACTGTTTTTTAGTAAGTATGGGGACAGTCTTGGAACACAGACTTCAAAATGGCCTTTGAGTGGCTCCTTTGTTTCACAGAAGAAAATCATGCCAGGCTGCATTAGAGCTGTTTCTATTTCTTTAATGCTCTTACATAAATTTGGATTGAAGTGCAGAGGTTAATAGCCATTCTGGAATCATTTGCCTTGAAGCCACGGTAGCATTCTCCGGGTTATGAAGGATCAATTTTAACCTTTCAGCATTGAAGGGACAAGGACAAACTGGGTCAAATTCCACTTCTGAGTCAAATGCATGTAAAGTGATAGACTGGTCTTTTTGTTTACTGGCTATGAATAGAAGGAATCTCTTCCTATCATCTGTGCAACAGTACACAAAGTGTGACCTCTTCAGGGATCAGTGTTTGGCCTTTTCACAATTATGAAATTAGCACTTTCATACAGAATTCCTCTGGAGGACATATTTTGTCCTTAGTAGCTAAGCTTGTTTCTTCTACAGATTAGAAATGAGATTGTTGTTACATTCTTATGACACTTTTATGTAGTCATGTTGTTAATACTAACAGCATTTTTAAAGACATAAGGAGTATCGTCACATCTTTCTGTAATAAAGCCCATGAGAAAACAGATTTCTAAATTGATATATTTCCTGTCTCTGATTTAAATACATTTGATTCTAATTCACCCTTGGAAGTGCAGATAGTGGGTATGTGGTGGATAAGGAATATTAACACTCTGTATGTTGCCAAAATGATTTCTGGGGAAGGAAGAGATTTAAAGTAAAATGGCCTCCTCATTTTCGGTTACATGTCAAAGAGTCTGTGTGCTTTTCAGCAGCCACATCCCTGGCAGTGTTCAAGGTCAGGTTGGACAGAGCCTTGGGTAGCATGTTTTAGGGGGAGGTGTCCCTGCCCATGGCAGGGGGGTTGGAACTAGGTGATCTTAAGGTCCTTTCCAACCCTAACTATTCTATGATTCTAAAGGCTTACAAACTCTGCATCGAAGACATACTCTTAGGCCATCATAGGAAACATTATCTCCTGCATTAAAGCTGTCCTTCCAAGTATGCAAGCTGAAGCAGTATCCAAAAGAATTACCACTATAACCATTCCAAGAAGTTAAACTTTTAGCAGGCTTGTAAAAAGCATTACAACATCAAGGCTTACACCAGGGATGAGGAGCTTTATTTTTCCAGAAACTCCAGAAAAAGACAGTAAAAAGTCATGACTGTAGCTACAGCAAAAATGTTTATTAACAAAGGTATCATACTTTTCTTAATAAAGTTAGGTTGCCATCATCTTGCTTTAATGTTTACTCTTTTTTAGATAATTCTTACTAATACATCCTCTATGGCACTTGGGAGAACTACATAATTCCTTTTTTAGGAACAGCTTATTTCTTAAATCAGATATTTGGGATAACTGAAAATAAAAATTATTACTCTTAAAAAATAAAATTCTCATTCATTTGAGAAAAGAATTTTTTTTTTTTTACATAATATCTCTATTTTTTCTTCTACATGACTTGTAACTTAACAACTTTCAAGGAACTCAGTTTGTCTTCCTGGTTTCATATCCACTGCTCATACTCCTCTCCCCCTGATGACAACAATAGGCAGCTTTCAGTTGTTTCAGCTGTCAAAATTTCTTCAATGAGCAGCTCACTTTTAATATAGTTTCTAACTCATTTGCATGTCATGCTAGGGACTTTCTGTAGCTCCAGTCCTATCTCTAGCACACACAGAATTCTTCTGAATTACATTTATCTTGTTACACTGAGAGGAGACCCTTTTAAGTAACAAATCTTAAGTTGTTGTCATTGTATCTTGCGAATGGAATCTGTAAGCTGCAAGAAACAATGTTAGTTTCATAATAAGTGCAAGTACATGAGGAGATGAGTGTTCTTTAAAATCAACTAGAATTTCTGCAGTTTCACCAATTCACATTGTTTCCTATAATGCTATTCATACATTCGCTCTCGCACTTCTTAAGTACAGATGAGAAAAATAGGGCATAGCTTAAACAAAATGTGTGTTTCCTTCCTTTGACCCTGCATTTATCCCTGCTAAAATAGTTATAAAGTTGATGCTGCCAAGTTCCAATCCTTTAACTGACTTTGGCACTTTTTGTTTGCTTGTCCTTTTGATTCCTAGACCCTGTTAACGGCAGTGAAGCTCTGTGTGTGCACCAGCAATTCCCTGTGGAGACAAGCTCACCATCACCATTTTCTAAGTGCCTCAATACATGTCTACTGTACTTGGCTTGCTAAGGGGTTTACTGATGCTGAAGCACTGAAGCTGCCTCTTTAAGTGAAATGTGCACTAATTTAATTATCAGTGGTGCCATGTTTTTGCTTTACTTTTTGATCTTTAAGCTGCAAATTACATTTCCATCCCATCAACTCATTTGCTTTTTGAAACATGGTTAGTTCACCAACTGCATTATACAAATAATATGAACACTCTTTACAAAGAGTTCTATAATTTATCACTGTTTTACACTTCATTAAACAGAAAAATGAAACAAATTATATTTGAGACAGAATATGGTTTTAATGCTGAAAATTTTATATAGTAATATAAAATGTTCTCACACACATCTGCCAAAGATGTTAAATAGCTAATTATAATTTTTCCCCTACAATATATGGTAATGTGGTGATAAAATGTGTCTTCAGAAGAATTTGTAGGAAGCAGTCAACAATAAACATTGAAGTTGAAAGGTCTGAATTTACCAGATGATGTTTCTTTCCTTCTTTCATAATGGTACAAGAAAAGCATGAGATTGTGATGTTGGTTTTGCCTTTTTTTCTTCTTTTTTTGGTTGTTTTATCTTTTGTCAAGGTCATAAATCTTGCACTTAAAATTGTCAATCATTTTCTGGCACCTGCCTGAACACCTGAGTGCTTGCCAGGTTTTCTGTCGCAGAGGTTTTACGTGACACCTATCTCCTCCTCTCTTTTACCCTATGTAGATAATATTAACTCACAATTAAGAGCCCCTGGAGAGCCTTTACATCTCATTTATTTTTCCAGACTAGTAACATGAATTTTAATATTTTAGTAGCCAGTTCTGTCTAAACCATTTCATAGTAGATAAGAAACCTAACCCTATGTAAGCTTAATTCATTGATGAAGTAGAAATGAGTCTTAATTCTATGACACTAGCTAAAAAAAAAATAATATAAAAACTAAACCAAACACAACAAGGAAGAAAATCATTCTAGAAGATAATAGTAACAAGTCCTTGGGAAAAATTTATATGATCAGCATGATACAAGCAGTATGATTTTGGAACATTAATCATATTTACAAATACATATATTCTTTAGCATGTGTTTAAGTGGTACTCGGACAAGACTTGGACAAGAAATTTAATAACAGATTTTAAAAGCTATGTTTCAGAAGATCATAGAATCATAGAATGGTTTGGATTGGAAGGGACGTTAAAGATCATCCAGTTCCAACCCTCCTGACATGGGCATGGACACCTTCCACTAGACCAGATTGCTCAAAGCCTCATCCAGCCTGGCCTTGAACACTTCCAGGAATGGGGCATCCACAACTTCTCTTGGCAACCTGTGCCAGTGTCTCACCACCCTCATAGCAAAGAATTCCTTCCTAATGTCTAATCTAAATCTATGCTTTTTCAGTTTAAAGCCATTCCCCCTTCTCCTATCCCTACATGCCCTTGTAAAAAGTCCCTCTCCAGATTTCCTCTAGGCTTCCTTTAGGTACTGGGAGACTGCTTTATGGTGTTCCCAAAACCTTCTCCTCTCCAGGTTATCTAAGTTATATCAGTGTTGTTGGAGATCAGGAGAGAGTGAGAGATGGCCTAAAGCCAACTTTGTGATCAGTATTTGCTGCCTGTGTTCCAGTTTATATCAGTTTCAATCTTTACATATGGTCCACAGATAGCCTTAAACTGTATAATACTCTGCATTTTTTCTGTCTGACATAAGTAAGGTAGTTGGACTGGTAGCATATTGTGCTACCAGAGTCAAGTGACCTGCAAAGTAAAGAACAGCTTAATTTATGCTAGAGAAGATTTAAGTTTATCAGCATGATAAATAAGAGCTAAAAATAACTAAGGGTGTTTTAAGGAGCTGGATGAAGCTCTGAAAGAAAGAAAGCTTCATTAAATACAAAATCTTAGTAAGAAACCTGTGTTACTTGCTTTTCTATAAGGACAGAATGGCCCCACTAGATTTCCCTATCACGATTTTTGCCTTTTATGTTTGTTTTTTTTTTTTTCCTTAGAGTAAAAGTTTTGCGGTCACCATAGTGGTTTTATTTTTAATATCCTTTATTTATTGCTCATGGATGGACTTGGCTGTGCGTTTGAATTACAGTTTGTGTCAGCAATAGGTATGAGTGTAAAATATAAAATTGTGCAAGCCCTGCAGTTCCTGCACCAGGTCTTATCTTGAAGAAACTCAGCCTCCAAGATCACAGACTCTACACACATATAAAAGAAAATTACAGTGTAGCTTCCTGAAATATGTTTTAAAGTGTCTGGCAAGGGAGGAGAGAGGAAGGGTAAAGGAGTCCAAGAAATGGAAATAAATAATTTTACTTTATTTTTTACAGCAAGTAATATTAAACTTACCATGCAGAGCTTTGGCTGAACAAATTATCACTAGTGATATAAGCTCAAAGCTACTAAAGATGCCCACTGAAATAAAATTACAAAGATGTGTCAATATTTTCTTGGCTCAGGGTCCAGAAAAACTCATTTGTCTGGACTCGATGATCTTAAAGGCCTTTTCCAACCTAAATAGTTTTACAATTCTATCATTTGTGAGAGAAACTGCTAATATTAGGAAAAAATAATATATTTTTTTTCAGTGAGGAGGATGGGGAAATTCAGCTGAGGATGAGAATGTGGGAAGAGGATGAGCACTTCTTTAGGGCCTGCACAGAAAAGATTGCAGGAAAAGATCTGAAAAGTGAGCAACAGTAGGAAAGAGATGCTCCTTCCTCACAAAGCCTTTCTGCTTGAAGGATTACTGAGACAGAAACGCCAAAGTAGAAGCAAAATGGAAAAAACCTCCTATGATAGCAGGAAGCGATTACGATGCAAGGACTTCTTGACAACAAATATCACTATTTTTTTATTTTATGTTTTTATTATCTGTTTCTTAGGTATATGGACTATAAACACAATTTGTTTAGTCATCCATCTGGTATGACAAGTGCTGACCAAGATCAATAAATGCAATGAAGCATTACTGTAGCAAGCTAAATATTTAGCAATTTCATAATTAATAGTTAAAAGAAAACCAGCTCAAATCAACTTGTCTAGTGCAGCTTAGACACTTACAGAAAAAAGGGGTTAAATATTTCATTTTTCTAAGAAAAACAGTGGTTTGTCAATATCTCAGATACTTTATAAGCAATTGTCAATAATTAATAACAATAGAGCTTATGAACTGAAATAACAATAATGTGTTGAAGTCTCTTCATACAATAACAAGGTTAAAGAGCAAATACATGAGTGAAAGATTCACAGCAGCAACACTTAAGCAAGGTCTCAATAAATAGGCCAGCATGTAAACAATTGCTGGTTGTTTCATTCACCTACCACCACCACGAAAAGTAACATTATTTCCATTAGACACAATCAGCAGCTGTGCATGTTGATGGGCCCCAGCACAATTATATTATTTCCCTAGTTATCTGTCAACCTTTAACATGCTTTAAGTTCCTTCTCTTCATCTCTGTAGCTAGGAGCTCTCTTGCTTTAGATGAGCTGGCGCAATTGCAGGGATATGGTTTTTTTAATGGAGACTGATCAAGGGATGACAGAGGGAACACTTCTACTATTAAAGGGATGAGTCAAAGCAGACTAATAACATTGCATAGAGGAGGGGACTGGGGTCCAGAGATCTTGGGAAGCCTTGCATTTCCTGCTCCCTTTTAGACTTTTTTTAAGAGGCAACCATCAGCAAATTACTGTAGTCACACAGTTGCTGAGCAATGGACGAGATGACTTGCAAAATTATTTCTCTGATTACTCAGTAAAAATAAGAGTGAGTAGGGGAACAAAACTAATCATATCCAGTAAAATAAGATCTGAAGTGGCTGAAGCAGAAAATGAAAGTACAGTTAGAGTCCATTGTAAATAAGGAGTGTGTCAATACACAAATATTTTCTTCTTTGCTCATAAAGCACCAGTGACTTTGTTTTACATGACGAAGTGCAGCTTTCTCTATAGTTTTGATAAACCTCTCCTTCAACTATTTTAGGGCAACTGAAAAACTAGGGGTTTTTGAATGCAAGTCTGCGGGGATAAGTGAATGAACTCCGTGCAATTCAATGTGAATCAAGTAGAAGCCATTTATTTAGAGTCGCACATCTCTTATATAGAATCCCAAGTGCTAAGCAGTAACTTTCCACTCTTTCACTCCCTTATCACCCCAATTTAGCAAAGCATTTGAGGATTACAGCACATCCTCCTTTATCTTGCAAACAGCCCACTTTGTTTTGCTAACTGATCTTTCCCATTCATTATTTTCTCCACAGTTCCCAAGGTTCAGGCCAATTAGGCCATTAGCACCTGGTGTTTTCTTTGATGCTCCCAGGACTCGGGCCTTGGTGTTTTCACCGATGTTCCCGGGACTGAGACCTTGGTGTTTTCTCTGATGTTCCCGGGGCTCAGGCCGAACCAGGATGATAAAACCTGGATTCATTTTGTTAACTCTATGCTGTCTCCCGTGCAAGTCTGTGCATCAATCCCAAGGAACACATTTTGTTCTAAAATAAAGGTGATGTAGGAGAAGTAACAATGATTTGGAAAGTAGTCTATTACAAAGTTACCAAAGGGAAAGAAGAACTAATTAGATGGATTACTATAAACCACGATCAATATAATAAGGTTCTGTGAGCTCTGGATGCTGACAAAGTCAAAGTGTTGAATTTGCTCTCTGAATATCCTTAGCATAATCTATCTACTTCATTTTATGAAACTGCAGACAGATGTTTTTTGTAATATTGCTTTCTTCTACAAAGCAAAGTTCCTGCTACAAGATGAATAATTCCTTTCTAAATAGGTGCTTGTATTTGAAAACTAGCAATCAAACAAAAATCAGACTATTTGTTTATAATTATTTCTGTTGTTCTAGTGTTAATATTTAAGGCTAATCTGTGACAGTAGCGTGGCAACATTGTTTTTCCACTTATGCTCTCCACTTAATATACGTGAAGGCCAGTTACAGAACCTTAAACTGATCATTTCATTTTGGAATTAAAATCCTGATTCAGTATTTGGTAAGAATTTAGATTTTATTAATCAGCAGTTTCTTGGTTTCAGGATTCTATATACTAACAACAATTTAGCCAATATTCTCTTATTCATTTACTACCACTACTACTAATTATAACAGCACAAAGAAGTGAAGTAGAAAACCTGGTGGAAAGATCAAATTCCTACAAAGACTCTTACATCTGCACCATCGCACCATCACACCATGAATAAGCTTAGGTAACAATGTATAATCTCACATTCAGAAATACTGGACTGGGAACTTTGCATATACGCAATGTGATTCAATATCGCTTTTTTAGAATTGACTTTTCCCTTTCCGAGATTCTTTTAAAGCCTATAATAATCTATAAACAACAAAATTAAAAACTGATCTTCATAAGGCATTATCACTATAATTATTTAAAGTATTAGTTTAATAAAAAGGATTAAAATTAATATTTTAAAATATGAAAGAAGATACATAGCCCTTTCTGATTAATCTGATTTTAATGTGTGGTCAGATGGAGTACAGAATACCCTATGAAAGCCTCATTAACCTTAACAGATTGCTGATTATGCAAGTAGCAATCATTAGATGGACCTATCTGACCTATTTCACTGTGTGCCATTGGCTGCAAGATCAGTCTGTATTCCATTAATGTCCATGGCTAAAACTTCTGCAACTGCACTGCTGCAATATCAGATCCTCAGTTAACTAAATAAAGGACTACAACTTACAGAGCTGTAAGCCAAGATTTTCAAAAGAGTTGCCTATATTCAGCCTGAATTCAATTCCCAAGAAAGCACTCAGTGTTTCTAGATTTATAAAAGTTAAGCTACTGATTTCAGTGTAGGGCATTTTAAGGGAAGCCTAAGGAATTCAGTTCTGATAAACTGACTCATTCATCAACTTGGTAGAAAGACTAACCCAAAGCCTTTCACAGGACAGACAAATACAAATTTCTTGCATTAATTCCTTTTATCTTCATCCTTTTGTGGCTGCATCCTGTTTCCCGCAAGCGCTGTCCTCCTTCAGCAGCTCAGGGAACTAAGATGAAGTGAAATCCAAGCCCTGCAAATGAGCTGTGGTGGCTTGATGTGTACTTTCTTCAACTCCCTAGAGCAAAATACAATACGTAGCCTCATGGCATGCAAAGCTACAAGGAAATGCCGAGGAGAACATCACTTATTTCCAGTTCTTTAGCTTCCTTCTCACCTGTTTAGGGGAGCAAGTGCGCACCTAGTTCCACTCCCTCAGAATTACAGAATTCTACGAACCTCGGCAGTGAGGTATGCATATCTTTGCTAGGCTGAATAGGCTTTTTTGTCTTGGCTCTATCTGCAAGGATAGTGCTTGGAGAAACCTGTTTGCCATTGCTGAAGGCTCGGAATAGAGCCATGAATAGAACGCCTCTGTTACTTTGGCCTTAAGTTTTGCTGCTCCTCACTTAGTTGCCTGTACAGTGTTCCATTTTTTTCTGTTTTTATTTAGTGACTGCCCTGCTTCACTGCTCCAAAACCCTAGATGAAACCCTCAGGTCTAGTATTCACGTTGTATTGGTTTAGCTAGCCAATTCATTGTATGGTTTGATGTTTAGGAGATAGGAGTTCCTTTAAAATTCCAATTAATGTGAGCTGAACACCATCTTCTGTCTTTTGGATCAAGGTGCTTTTGAATGCTGCCATGGTTTAAGTCCAGCCAGTAACTCAAAACCATGCAGCTGCTCACTCATTCCACAGCTTTTTTTTCTCCTCCTGCTCCCGGAGGGGTGGGGAGAAGAATCAAAAGAAAGGAACTCCCACGGGTTGAGATAAGCACAGTCCAACAGCTAAGGAAAAACACACAACCACTACTGCTACCCGCAATAATAATAATAAGGGAACCATAGAATCATAGAATAGTTAGGGTTAGAAAGGACCTTAAGATCATCTAGTTCCAACTCCCCTGCCATGGGCAGGGACACCTCACACTAAACCATGCCACCCAAAGCTCTGCGCAGCCTGGCCTTGGACACCGCCAGGGGGGGAGCATTCACAACTTCCCTGGGCAATCCCTTCCAGTGCCTCACCACCCTTACAGTAACGAACTTCTTTCTTGTATCCAATCTAAACTTTCCCTGTTTAAGTTTGAACCCATTACCCCTTGTCCTGTTACTACAGTCCCTAATGAAGAGTCCCTTCCCAGAATCCTTATAGGCCCCCTTCAGATACTGGAAGGCTGCTATGAGGTCTCCAAGCAGCCTTCTCTTCTCCAGGCTGAACAGCCCCAATTTTCTCAGCCTGTCTTCATATGGGAGATATTCCAGTCCCCTGATCATCCTCATGGCCCTCCTCTGGACTTGTTCCAACAGTTCCATGTCCTTTTTATGTGAAGACACCAGAACTGCACACAGTATTCTGAGTGGGGTCTCACGAGAGCAGAGTAGAGGGGCAGGATCACCTTCTTTGACCTGTTGGTCATGCTCCTTTTGATGCAGCCCAGGATACGGTTGGCTTTCTGGGCTGCAAGCACACACTGAAGCTGGCTCATGTTCATTTTCTCATTGACCAACACCCCCAAATCCTTCTCTGCAGGGCTGCTCTGAATCTCTTCTCTGCCCAACCTGGAGCTGTGCCTGGGATTGCTCCAACCCAAATGTAGGACCTTGTACTTGGCATAGTTAAACTTCATCAGGTTGGCATCAGCCCACCTCACAAGCATGTCAAGGTCCCTCTGGATGGTATTCCTCCCCTCCAGCGTATCAACCGAACCACACAGTTTGGTGTCATCGGCAAACTTGCTGAGGGCACACTCAATCCAACTATCCATGTCACCAACAAAGATGTTGAACAAGATCGGTTCCAACACCAATCCCTGAAGGACACCACTCATTACTGGTTTCCAGGTGGACATTGAGCCATTGACCACAACTCTTTGCATGCAGCCATCTAGCCAGTTCGTTATCCACTGAGTGGTCCACCTATCAAATTGATGTCTCTCCAATTTAGAGATAGAGATGTTGTGTGGGACAGTGCCGAACGCTTTGTACAAGTCCAGGTAGATGACATCAACTGTTCTACCCCTGTCCATCAGTTCCATAGTCCCATCATAGAAGGCCATCAAATTGATCAGGCAGGATTTCCCCTTAGTGAAGCCATTCTAGCTGTCACCAAGCACCTTGTTGTTTCTCATGTGCCTTAGCATGCTTTCCAGGAGAATCTGCTCCAAGATTTTGCCAGGCATAGAGGTGAGACTGACTGGTCTGTAGTTTCCCAGGTCATCCATTTTAACCCCTTCTTGAACATGGGGGTTATATTTCCCTTTTTCTAATCATTGGGAACTTCATCTGGCTGCCATGATTTTTCAAATGTAATGGACAGTGGCTTAGCAGCGTCATTTGCCAGCTCCTTCAGGACCCCCAGATGAATTTCATCAGGTCCCATGGACTTCTGCATGTTCAGGTTCTTAAGATGGTCTCAGACCTGATCCTCTCCTACAGTGGGCCTAGGGTCTTCATTCTCACAGTCCCT
>WYDI02037871.1:4777-16614 GCA_009867235.2 Psittacus erithacus | reverse complement strand
GAGCAAGCTGCTCTAGTGGAAGGTGTCCCTGCCCGTGGCAGGGGGTTGGAACTGGATGAGCTTTAAGGTCCCTTCCAGCCCAAAGCAGTTTGTGATTCTACGAATGTCAAAGGCCTGTCCCAGCTCTGCTCTTGAACATTCCCAGATGGTCAAAGGACTCCAAATTCCCTGGTCCCATTGCTGGGACACATGCTTGGCCTTCCTGCAGCAGGTGGGGAAGGGTTTCTCGCTTGAAGGGCTTTGTAGACCTGCAGCACCTTGATACCTCTGTGAAACTCCCAAGTAACTATTTTTTTTAATAGTAGTCACAAAAATCACCATCTTGGTTTGGAATTTGTGCTGACCCTTTTCTGTCACATAGCTCCTTTCTCAGTGCTGAAACATCACTTCATGTGCAACAAATATTTGCTATTTTATCTTCTAGTAAAGAACCATAAACAGATTGTAGTTTGGTTTTATTTTGGAGGGTATTTTTAAATCCAGATACACTCCTTTGTTCCTCTGGCATGAAGAGAATAGTAGCCTATTAAAAAAGTAAGGGTTTCCTTCACAGAAACATTGATCTGTTGTTACTGTTGCATTCATGAAAATGTTCTTAAGTTTTCAGTATATTGTATTAAATTCTGATTGTGAACTGAAACTAATTGGTTTATGTTAATTAATATGAACCCTATTCAAGACAGATCATCCATTAATATTGCTGACAGCATTTGTTGCATGGTTTTGGGTTTTTTTTTCTCACATGGCTGGATTTATGTGATGCAGTTGGCTGGGGAAGCGATCAAGGGATTGGAGGATTTGGGGAGGAACCAGGAATTAAAGCTCAGCTAACGAACCTCATTCGATCCATACGAACTGTAATGAGAGGTAAGGCTTTGGTTTCAAATGTTACTGGCTGTGAAGTTTCTGTGCTTTAATGAAGTACCATCATTGTTTTCGCTCTTCTTTTCTACCAAACAGCTGCTGTTTCTGCTCGTCATTTCCAATCTATCCTTCCTTCATGTCTGGATTCTCTGTAGAAGGGTGCAGGTCCCTGCTAAGGTGCCCTAATTTGGACAAAGTTTAAAACATTCCCTTATTCCAGCTTGTGGTGCCACTGCTGCATCTTGTCTTTCCTTGGAATTTGGGAGCTTGTTGGGGAGGATCAGTCAGAGAGTGCAGTTATCTTCACCATGTGAAGTGCTGGTGAGGGAAATGTAATTCCTGGTATTCTTAAGGGTAAGCCAGGCTTATATACCTCAAAAGATGGGGGCAAAAAAAATAAAAAAAGACTCTTAATTTGTAAGTTACTGGTTGTTTTTCCCTATAAAGCATGCCAAAAATTCTTTTTAAAGCTGATGATAAAGAGGAAGTAACAAATTTTATTTTTTGCCCACACAGAGTAAAAACTGATGCATTTCTTCTAAATCATAGCAAAGCAAAGGCTGAAAACTGACTTTGAGACAGTTTAGTTTCGTTTGGCAAAGGGGTTGTTTGGGTTGGAGTTAAAACATGATGGGCCACAAAAAAATATTAATGCTGTTGCTTCCTACTGATTTTTAGCTTCCTAAGCTTTGATCCTGGCTCCTTCCACTAATCCTAGATTTGGGTAGCAAAATTAAGTGCATTTGCAAGATTTTGATTGATTTTGCCCTTTAGTCTCCTGAGATAATGCAAAGTTCTGTCATTGTGATGTGGAAAAGGAAAATTTTTACAATTACTTCTCTTCTTTCCCTACAGTGCCACTCATAGCAGTGAACTCCATTACAATCATTCTCCTCCTATTGTTTGGTTGAAGACATCTGGGGAAAAACCTTTTGGATGGCCAAAGAAGCAAGTTATGAACCATCACCACTGCGTTTTTGGGGATCTGGCACGGTTTAGCTGTCAATCTGACATTCAACTTAACATAATAAAGACACTATTTCTATTTATCCTATTTCCTATTGCAGTTTCATTACATGAGACACGGGGATCAACGCAACAACACTGCAAATATGTTGGACTACGACAAGTTCTGTTGCTGCCTGTTCATAGCGCTGGCTGTTGGTGTGCACATCGCCGGGTGTTGCCGCGGTTGTCGATCATATGCGGTTTGTAAATGTCTCATTCCTCAGGGATGAATTTCCTTTATTATCCTTCACAATTTGTTGTTAAATTAAAAAAAACAGTGGGTTTTATTCCACTTGCTACCGCAGTACTGTTCAAGAGAATGCGAATTAGGCTGTGAAAACATTATAAATTACTGATAACCAACGGTGATACTGAGAGATCAAATGTTGCAAATTCTGAATTCCAGTTTTATCCCTCTCAATACTACAACATGTTATAAATTAGTGAAGTCCAGTTGTGATACAGAGAGATTTGTGATATTGAGAGGAGATAAGTCATAAATTACTGAATTCCAGTTGTGATGTTAAGAGGAGATCAAACATGTTACAAATTACTGAATTCCAGTTATGATATTGAGAACAGATCAAACTGGGTAAAATCCTAATTCAGTTTACATTGGAAATCAAATTCTCCTGGTTTGATTGAGACCAGGATTTTCCCTTTGTGTTTCATAACCTTTTCAAACCAGTAATGGTGGCAAAGTAAGTTGAAATTGGGTGCAATTGCTATGCAAAACCTAAAAAAGCTGTACCTGGAGCTGGGTTACTGTGCTGATGTAGACTAGCGAGTGATATTAGTGACTAGTGTTTGTTACTGCTCTGTTAAGGATTATTATACATTTCTTAAAATGTTTGTTAAAAATTGTGTGTGGTGATTAGTGTGCTGGAAGTGGGGAACCATTTGTATTCTGAGCTTCTTGGGAGGGGAGTACTGTGCCCTTTTCAAATGCAATTTTCATTTAAAAACAGCATATTTGCAGCTTCTTCTGTTACTGCTGCTTCTTCCCTGCCCTCCATCCCTCCATCTTCATTAAAGAACAACTTGGAAGTTGAAACTGTAAGTGTAATCTGGCAGTTCTGTCGAAGAAACACTGCTAATTGCTTTGGTACAGACCTTGTCTGAGTTAAGCCTGTTAAGTTAGGTCCGATGTTACATAGCGAGTGTGAAATTAAGAAGGCCAGTTTTCATGTACCTTTTCAGAAAAGCTAGAACTCTTACATCTGTTCCTGTGCTGAAGTGTTTTAGCTATTGTAAAGCCGTTTATCATCTCTTCTTCCGGCACCTTGATGAATAAAGCATATGCTCTTTGTATACAAAGATAAATCTGTGAAATGTGTAAATGATCTTCAGTCTCAGTGATCTGCAGAGTAAAGGTTATCCAGGAGAAGAGGTTTATGTTGTTTCCTGTTTTTCGTGAAAACTTGTCAATAAATTGTGAATTTCTAAGTTAAGCACTCTCTTTCATAACTCACTTTATATCTGTGTACAGCAGGAGTACCTCAAATCTCAGCTCCATCTTCTTCCAGATACCAGACATACAGTTCTTACATAAAATACTCTTTTTGTTTTTCCTCATGCCTATGGCACTTGCAACTATCACTTCTTCACTATGAGGCTCTATATTGGTTTATGTAGCTAATGAGCCATAGTAACATTGGCCTGAGGCGGAATAGGATCGTGCTAGTCTTTAAAGTAGTAGATCTATTATGAAGTATTTATTTGTAATAATTGTTGTGTAATTCAATGGCAACGAGGCCGGATCAGTTATATCTATCATGGAAACTGGACAGTTTGTACGTGTAGCAGATAAAACATGGAAGGTATACAAGCATTTTTGTAAAATCACTGCAGAAAAGCCATGGTAAATGTTTCCATGGTGGATGCACTGGATTAGAGCACTAATTTTGAAGCGCAGCTTGCATACCATTTCCTTTTCATGCATACTGACTGTTAAAACGCTAGCTTGTTCTAAAACAAAACCAGTACTAGATTACAGACTACAGCTTTAAAAATGGGTGAAAAGCATCTTCCTGTCCTTTCTGGAAGGCTGAAGTGTCAAAACGTGTGGCTGACAGCACATGGGCAGATGATTTCAGAATCTATTAGGTGTGTGCATTATAAAGGAGCAGTCGCTCTGCACAGCAGTGGTCCTGCATTTGAGGCAAAACAGGGACACGTTTCACCAGGAAGATGCAGGACAGTGATGCAGAGTGGGGCAGCAGCTGAAGATCAGCTCTCCCAGGTTATGTGCAGGGAAGAGGGTAAAAGGGTAGTGAGGAGAGAGGCGAGGAAAGGGGCATAGAGAGCAACAGCAAGGGAGTAACTACACTGCTGGTTGTGGCTTTAAGGCTGCTGTGATGGAGTTCAAACAAGGCAAAGCACCTCAAACCTGATCCTTAAGCAGGAGCACGCAGGAAGTGAAAAGAAGCCTGTGCTGCTGTAGGCATTTCGCAGCACAAACAGCATGTTACCGCTCACACCTGGTGCAGGAATGACAATAACCGGAACGTTTTAAAGCTCAGGATGAACATGGATTTTTGATGTACCATCACAGTATAAACCTATGTGTACTTAACTCACTGCCGTCCCCGCCCGTGGCAGGGAGTTGGAACTGGATGAGCTTTAAGGGCCTTTCAACCAAAAGGAAAGCACCGACAACCGCGCCCGGCAGCACCCGACCCGCCGTCCCCACCTCGGCGCAGCTCCGCCCGCCGCCGGAGAGAGGCCCCCGCGCTTCCCGCCCGCCCCTCAGCAGGGTGCCTGCAGCGCTGCCTGTCGGCGGACGCTAACCCTTGGTTAAGCTCCGGCGCTTCTGCGGCTACCGGCTCACAGGAGGCCAGCCCCGGTCCCGCGAGGACCCTGCGAGGCTGAGCGGCGACGGGCAGTGCGCAGGGGCGGCGGTGGGGCTGCTGGAGGTAGGTTAGTGCTGGGGATCGGGAGTTACCGCCACGCTGGGCCCCCCCGGCCTCGCCCGAGTGGGCACGCCCGGCTTCTTCGGGCGCAAGTGGGCGGGCGGAACGATCCGCGTTACGAGAAAGGGGAGCGTGGCGAGCGCGGACGCGCCCCTGCTAGAGAATGGGCCAGCCCTTCTGCCCGTTGTGAGCTGACGAGAGAGGCGGTACCATCTCCTTGTCTGGGGGTACGGAAGGTAGTTGTAGCCTTTGTAGCGTCATAACCTTTCCAGTGCGTGAGGGGAGGGAAAGGTGACGGTCGTTGAAGACGCTGTGGGGCAGGGAACCGGTCCCGGGGAGCAGGGAGGTCCATAAGCTAGACTCTGTGCGGTGGCCCTGGAGCCCGCAGCCCCATCGCCTCAGGGCAGCCTGATCCGGACTTGTCTTGTGGCTTGCCCATGGCTTCAGGGGCTCCTGCTTCACTGCCCATTGTGCTGCTGTGTCCTGACCAGCCTGAGTTACCGTATGGCTTCATCCCGTGTGGCAGAATCCCGGAGTGGTTTGGGTTGGAAGTGACCTTAAAGCTCATCCAGTTCCAACCCCCTGCCACGGGCAGGGACACTTTCCACTACACAAAGTTGCTCCAAGCACCCTCCAACCTGGTCTTGCACACTGCCGGGTATGGGGCAGCCACAGCTTCTCTGGGCACCCTATGCCAGTGTCCCATCACCCTCATAGGGAAGAGCTTCTGCCTAAGAGCTCATCTCAGTCTCCCCTCTGGCAGGTTAAAACCATTTCCCATGTCCTGTTCCTAAAACCCCTTGTCCATGTCCTGTTCCTAAAATCCTTGTCCAAAGCCCCTGTCCTGGTCTCTTGTAGCCCTTTCAGGCACAGGGAGCTCCAGCCTTCGCAGCATCTCCTCTAGCCTCACTGCAATAGCTCCACGTCCCTCTTGTGTTGTTGCCGCACAGGTATATAGGTATATAGATATATTATTCTGGGCATCAAAGAGGGCATAGCACAAAACCCAATAATGCTAATAATACTTTGCACTTAGCACTTGTCATCAAGGGAAGGGAAAAAAAGTCACTGAGTATAAGCCGATTTTCACAAAATAAGAAGCAGAAATCACCAGCACATCACGCCGTGACTATTCCTGTTGTGGGTACTACTAGCAGTACTATTCTGGCACCTCGGATACTCCACTGATCCCCTCTATTCCAATTCTATCAGAAACAACCTGCAGAGGATGGGGAAACTGAGCCACCAAGGGGCAGTGTATACTGCCTGCTGCACTGGAGCCAGAACGTCTGGATAGATTTTCCCAGGGCCAAGGCTCACGCAGCTGGAGAAGCACTCATCCCACCAGCTCTCCCATGGATAAGAAGCTCTTTATCATACAAGACTGCTTCAGTCGCTGATAAAACGGTCACCCCCATTGGAAGCAGAATCCAAAACTCTCAACGCACACCTGCTATAAACAAATCTAATTCTAAAGCAACTGCCCCCAGTTAAACAGGACACCAGCTGTAAAACACAGGGGATGAGGGGCACAAAACTAACGTGCCCTGCATGCAGGGTGTTCCCAGGATTGTCTGTCCTCGGTGCCTGCCCTTGGTGCAGGCAAGGATAATTTTAGAGCCCCGTCTTGCAAATATTCACATGAGCAGGTCAGGGAGAGTCCTAAAGGGCCTGGAATCACACACAGTATTTGCAGAATACAGGTCTAAATTAGTTAGAAAGGGACTACATTTGGGGCAGCTTCATTAAATGTTAATAAGACTCCAAGCACCCAGGCCCAAAATCTGCTCAAAATCTGCTTTGTGATGAATAGCGTGAAAAAGAATTAATAGAGGAAGAACATTATTTGCCACCATCTTAAATAACAATTTAGGAAGGTTTGTTATGGAGCTGGAGTGTGGGGAAGGGGATGGACTCCTCACTTCACCTCCAAATTAATGGCACAAGTAGAACCTGCCTGTGAAATGTCCCAGCAAATTCTGTAGTCACTGATGCCACAGCCAAAGCCATTGTAGAGGCTGATTGAGCTGCAGGGTGCTCACAGCATCACCTGGGGTGACAGAGGAGGTGCCAGCATCAGTGTCTGCATCCTCACTTGCAAGAAAATCCCATTGCTTTTAAAACAGTCACTTCTGCACCCTGAAAAGTGGATATTTGGCAGTATTTTTTCAGTTTAACGTCTTTTTCACCAGCCTCCAGAGTGAGCTCATGCACACTGAGGCCAATTTCCTTGTTTCTTTAGAGAACCTCAACCCCTTTTCTACCCTGATGCATATAGGAAATTGATAGGGAAAAAGAAAACCACCAACAAAAAGTTATTTCTCATTCCCATATCTGCTGGTGAAAGACACACTGCCCATTAACACATGCAGTATACTTTTAAAGATATTTAAACTTTCCAGGCTGCTATAAATGAGATTGACATCTTTAGGGTGACTTTTCCCTCCCTCTGCACTTCCTCTTGCCTCAATGACTTGACAACTGATTGCTTTATTGTCATGAACAGTGACAGAAAATATAACATGGTGTATGCTGTGAAGGGATGGGCCACAGGAATGGGGTCCAGGAGTCAGTAATATATTTCTGGGAGCCCTGCCATAGGTACTCTAGGCGACCTTGGGCACATCCCTGTCCCCTGTGAGTAGGGACCAGGTCTCTGGAACCTCTGGTTGCCCATCGGTAGAGCTGGACCACCAGCCTTGCCTGTCTTCGTGATTTCTGCAGGTGAAAATTACTCCAGAAGTGCTAAATATTAAATAACCGATAAAGAACTGCTTTCTAATTAACCCTGAAAACTTGTTTAAACAGGCCATGTGTCCATATGGAAAATACAGAAATAAGTATAATGAAGCAGATAAAAATGGGCTTGGTACCTGGGCTGGGGAGATGCTCTAGAAGGAGGGGTGCTACCCGCCACCTGTGGACTGCATTGCCCCCGGGCAGGAAAATGTCAGCCTGAATAAGAAACCTGTCCTAAAATCATAGGGTCGACTTGGAAGGGTCCGTTAAAGACTACGTAGCGCAGCTCCCCTGCCATGGGTAAGGACACCTTCCACTAGACCAGATTGCTCAAAGCCTCATCAACCTGACTTTGACTGTTTCCAGGGATGGGACATCCACTGTCTACCACCTTTCTGGGCAACTTGTGCCAGTGTTTCATCACCTACATCATAAAGAATTTCTTCTTTATGTTAAATCCAAATCTCCCCTCTTTTAGTTTAAAACTATCACCCACTACAGGCCTGACTAAAAACTCTATCCCCATCTTTCTCCTAAGCCCTCTTTAAGTACTGGAAGGATGTGTATAACGCAGTGCATTTCTACCGTATATTTGTAATGTACTGCATTGCTGTAATGTATCTGCGTAATGTATGGCATCCCTCTTGCGAAACGCATTAGGTCCTGCGTGTAAAATCCCACCGAGCCCACACTCCCCATCCCTCGCCCTCAATTCTCATGGAGGTTTCTGGGGACCTTTTCCGAACCCATCTGTCTTTGAAGAGATAAAGCCGAGTTAATTTGCATTGCAATTCAGCCTTTGACAGACAGTTGGAGCCAAGGCACTGTTAACCTAATTGTTGTGCTAACAGCACCAGGGTGTGAGACTCACCAAAGGCACTTCCAACAAAGGGGATAAAACCAGACTTGGGAAAAAAACCTTTTCCTGACATCATTACCGGGTACAAACAAACAGAGCTGATCCCTCTTCATACACTTTCGAGGCGAGGGTCAAGAACAAACACACTTTGCTCTTTTGGGGGTATGTCTCTCTTTTTAACAGCAGTGAAAAGCCATTCAGGGGAGGTAGGAAAGAACAAGCCCGACTGAAGGCAGGGCAGAGGCAGCGCTGGCAGGCGCCTGGCACTCTCCCATCCTTTTGTTCACACTGGGAATAGCTGAGCTTGTGGCCCGGCTGCTATTTTTACGCCTTATTTTCAGAGCAGAGCTCTCAGTGTTGAAAGTCTGGGTTACGATGCCATTTTGGCTGCACCCGAGGTCTCCTTCCTCTATTGACGCAGCAAATCCAAGCTACAAGACCTCTGCAAAGAAAACTGCTCTACGGACAAGCTTGCTGAGTGCCGAGTGTCCGGACACATGGAGACACGGCCCTCATGCTCTCGAATCAGGCAGCACTTTAAGCAGAAAACCATTATTTCAGCGCTGATGCACTCCAAGACTGCGTCTGTTGGAAAGAGGCTCACTACAAGTAGGTAGGATATACAATGAAAAAAAGCCTGGTGAGATGGACATTTGCTTGTCAGGCACGGGGAAAACCACTTCATTTTCCAGCCCTGGAAATTAGTCCATGCAAATCAAGTGGTCCATCAGTAGCTATGGCAGGCACTGGTGCTGGCTGTGGGGGACTCAGTCATGGAAATACTTTGATTATCAAAGCACTCACACATAGCTGACTTTAAATGTGTGTTTTCTAGCTGAAATTTTGTTAGCTTTACAGTTCAACCACAACAGAAAGGTACTGGTTAGGTTTTGTAGCTAGAAAGCGGTTAAACACAAGGCTGTCTCCTTACCTGGATTACTTACACCAACATAAAGGAAATTATAGATACACAAATATTAGATGTATATAATTGCTCCCTAATTCTAGTAGAATTTGCTGGTTTGAACGCAAGATGCTAGCATAACACTCCCCATCAGAGAGGAACATACACAGTGCAGGGATCAGGCCAGACCCAGAGTGCTTCAGGGAAGGGAAGAATGAACGCGAGTCAGTGTCAGAGGGCAGGAGGTGCTGCAGAAGAGCATCTGGTGTCCCACAACCATGATGCAAGCTGAGGTGGGCAGGAGGAACAGAGCCTGCCCTGCGTGGCATCTCCAGGCGTGCAGCGGTCGTTAATCTGTGCCAAACCTACATCTTTTCCCACGTCACACCACTGTCCCACAGATAACCAGTGATGGCAGTGCAGTGTCACTAGTGGGGACACGAGGTTCAGCCCAGCTCTGGCTGAACGTCACTTGTGGGATTTGTGACCTGAGGTGAAAGGAAAGGGATTTAGGTCAGGCTGTCTGGGAGGGGATGACCCGGGGGCTGGGGATTGCAGCACAAGGGAACGTGATGCCATTTGGGAGCCACTGGCCAGACAGAGAAGATGCTGTTGAGGGGAAAATGTAAAGGGCAGGCTCAGAAGCAGGTGGAATATTCGACTTTACAGATAAAGGAAAGCCTGCAAATCCCTTTTGCTGGACCTACTATGCTGAGAAGAGACTGTCTTCTTCCTTCAGCAGTCCAACTCAGAGATCCCAGTGCCTGTGGCATCTGTGTGTACTCTTAAGTGGAGCTCCTTAAGATCTTGCAGAGTGGAAGGCTCAATAGTCATATAAAACACTCAACATTAATTCATCACTTTATCTGTAACTTGTTCATTTGTATTTTCTATGTACTTCTGTGTTTCAGATGTCTGAAATAGTAATTTTCTGGTTTGAGACTTGTTTTGGTGGGTAAGCTCTCAAAAAAGGTGTGGTTTGTTTTTTTTTTCTATCAGGAAACAGCAAAATGGCTTTGCAAGAACAGCTAATACTGCTGGTATCCCACTTTCAGCATTCTAATGTGTAAATAAAATAATGATGTAAATAAAAATCTTCTTTAACTCAGGTAAGTACATTTGCCAGATGAATAAGCTGCAATGTTTTATTTGTAGTTGCCTATACTTGTAGTTACCTATGCCAAGCTCTGGACCAGATAATGGGGTATATGGAAAGAGCTAGGGCTGTTGTTGGAAACAGAGGTGTCTGTTACCCCATGATTCCTCTTCCTGAAACCTCTAGAATCCAGAGTGGGGATCGAGACAGCTGCTTTCTGGATTCAACCAGTGGTCCTGGTTTGCCTGTAGAGTCCAGGGTACATCCCACATGTGGATCCGCCTCCTCCTGGGCGCTGAATATATGGTATATGTGACATTACAACACCTATGCGGGGGGGGACTGGGGAAATGTGGGGTGTCCATCAACTTCAAAGCAGCATTTCAATCCTAACATTATCAGGTTAATTCCTGACTTCTGGTGGGAGATATCAAGCCTTAGGGGGGATTTATCAGATCCTGAAAGTTGGGCTGCTCAGATGGCAGCCACAACGCAGGGATGTGCCCTTCCTCAGCATCAGCTGCTTACCCAGAAGAGGGGGCTGAGGTGCCACTGCCATAGAGATCAGTTTATCAGCCGGAAGAACAATTCCTTCTTTAAAAATCAAGCAAACCTGGCCAAACTCTTTTTTTGGCAGAAGGAAATAGCTGTAAAAGGGATAGGAGAGTAGCAGGCAAAGCAAGAGGAAAATCACCAGCTTCTCTGTTTCCTATTGCTGGCAGGTAGGGGTGTAATTTTGGAGTTCCTTCCTTTTTAATGGGATGGGTCATAACCTTACCATCATTTATGTGTCTTTCTGTATTTATTGCAGTGGCCCAGCCAGATGCAGTGTGGAGCTGATATATTAGCCATGTCCTCATGTGTGCTGAGATACCAGCCTGTGCTTTTCACAGTCTTTTCCAGGGAAAATTCCCGCTGACTCTAATGGGAATTTTGTCCAGAGACTGGGATCAGCCTGTTGCAAAAAGAAAATTCTCATGTTTATGATGGGTAGTTCAGAAGCAGCATTCCTCATACTGACCTGCAGGTTGACATAAAAGAGTAAGTCAATGATCAGACATCTGTGAGACAAGCATTTTATAATGCACTGACATTTTAAGTGTTGAGAATTCCACTTAATATCCTGCAACAGTCTGCCTGAAACAACATGGTTTAGCTTTCTTGTCCTCAAATACAAGTTATAATTTAAAATAACAAATTCTCAAATGCTTCTTAATGTTCCATTTCTATGGAAGCATTATATTTCTAATAAACATTTTGGGCTCTCTATGATCATAGAATCTCAGAATGGTTTGGGTTGGATGGGACTTCAAAGACCATTTAGTACCACTCCCTGCTGTGGGCAGGGACACCTTCCACTAGAGCAGCCTGCTCCAAACCCCTGTGTCCAACCTGGCCTTGAACACTGCCACGGATGGGGCAGCCACAGCTTCTCTGGGCACCCTGTGCCAGCGC
>WYDI02037870.1:0-13327 GCA_009867235.2 Psittacus erithacus | reverse complement strand
TCTATAATATTTATATCAAATTCATATATATAGATATCTATAATAGCAGATAAAAAATTGATAGCCTGTAGTCATACTTAATTTTGCTAGAATCCCACAGTATTTGAGAAGCTGAGAAAGGTGGGTTTGCATCAAAATCAGAATGAGAACATAGCAGTTACAATAGACATTGTCACATTGTTGCATCTGACATCATAAATGGTTGCTTCAGAAGAAGGGGTAAGATGTTTACTCTAGAAAACTGAGATGGATCTGAATTCAAGCAAATTTGTTCCTGAAATGCATTAATGAGAGGTCACCTTTAAGTCCTGAGTGACTGTGCAAAAGAGGTATACTACTGGAATTGCAGATATTACCATGTTTCTGGACGTTATTTTTGGAGACCATAGTGAAAACTTACAAGCAGATATTACTGGTCACTTTTGTAAGATTAAGCTCCAGTTTTACAAATGTCATACCGAAAACCTCATCATTATAACTGTCTTTCTACTGCAGATCTTGCGAAAGTACCACTACAGTTCTCCTGCATGAACTGCAAAAAATCTATGTTTAGTTTAGCACAAACACATTCCTGAAGGAAGTTTAGCTCACCAGTACATGGACAGAAGAAAATTTGATCTTTTGTATGTGTTAGGCTCCATCTGAACCTCCAGTATAAGGTTAAAATGATATCTCATTGGGGTTACTTTTAAAGCCCCCAGTGAAATAAAGCCTCTAACATGACTATCTTTCATATTACTGCACTGAATAATTAGACTGAAAGTGATATTCTTGCTATTTATTTTAAAGGTTAAATTAGCAAGACTAGCAACACTGGGCAGAAGCTGAATGAATGCTGAAGCTTCAGGCATACCACTTCTTGTTGCAAGGCTGATTTGACAAAAGAATGTTATGTGGGAAGAAGTGCTGCTACAACAAAAACTGTCTTAACTTGTATAGACAGTTAATTATTTTGTATCTTTGATTAAGTAGCAACAAACTATTGACACTGATCCAAGAGACTAGTCTCTTTCCACTGCTTTTTTATACAAAGGTGCCTAGCAAGTAGATTTGTATCAGCCAGACAAATAGTTCATCAATGTTAACATAAATAATCTCTAAGGACATTTATTTCCATCCCTTTGATTCCTTTTCTCCTGCTTCATTCTGCATATCTAATCATTTTCTGGCAGCATCAGTTTGCTGACAGACCACTGCAAAACAGAACTAAAAAGAACAGTCACCATAAACTGAACTGTAATTATAGTATCTTCCAAATAGTAAAGAATATTTTCTGTACTGTTGAATATAAAAAACCAGTATGTAAACCACACTTCAAATCATGTTCCTAGAATATTACTATCATGTTTGCAATCCTTCTGTCCTGCTAGTAGCTTGAGTTTCCTTCAAACCTTCTAACAATCCTATTACTAAAGTTAGCTGTTTCTGAAAAACTCGTACTGAGAGACACTTTAATTACAAGCTTCTAAGGAGGTGCCATTTGGGGGCGGGGAATAAATTAGGACCCCAAGACTGAAGACTAATTTTTGAGTTGGTAAGTGACCTGAAATTCACATTTTCAGGGGAGCCAATGTTCATGCTCTTAAGCATTATCTCAGTTTCAAAGCATTTCCTAGAAAAAAATTATGCATTAGCAATGACTCACATCATTAGACAACTGTAAAGCAGTCAAATTTAGTTAATAAATTGCTTCATTCTGAGGAGGTTCTATAATATCAATAGCCTAATCTAGTCACAAGCAGATTCTTTGAATTGTAAAATCCTATTGTGGACACTGACTACTACAAGAGGGTTTTGAGGTGAGAGGTGCAAGGGAGGCACTCTTTCCAACCTGCTGATACAGGTTATGTCTCAAAGCATACAGGTTTTAATATGAATGGATAATACTTTCTGAAAATGCAATTAAATAATTAAATTATAAAAGGTGGTCAATAAGAGATTCATTTTGGCAATATGTGAGCCAGTTGGTTAAGTACATATAGTTAATTATGTAATAAAAAAAAAAAAATCACTATCATTTTTTCATCTTAAAGCTTCACTGAGTATCCCCTTGTTTTTGCTGGTATTCATCAGGCAAGAGAATGTATCCATTATCCACCAATAAGATTTCAGCCTGAGCTGTCGGTTAAGACAATTTGTTGGTTCTAACTTAAGAGTAATACTTTTAATTCACCCAAGTAATTCAAAGCAGAATACTGCTATCATAAATAGCAAACCAAATTCATTTAGACTGCTTCCCTTCTTCAACGAAACACTAAGTTTAAATATTACTCATTTATTTAATATATGTTGAAATGTCACTTACACCGAGAACCGTAACTGAAATCATCTGCTAATTTATTTCACTATAACATCCATTTTGTTGAAATCCTGGCCTAACCATGCAGAACAACATCAAATTAATTCTACTTTTCAGCAGTGTCCCTACATAATGAAGCAATCTGCGTGACTATGCTTTCTAAAGTTTTACTCCCAAGACCTACTAAATACAAAGGGATTAAAAAGCCCAACTATTTTGAGGACATTTGCTCACTCCTGTTCCAAGTCCCAGAAAAGACTCTGTCAATAAATATGCACAGATTTGACTTAGGAAAGTTCATTACAGAAAAAATACTAATACTATAATTTAGAATATTTTCATGTTGATGGTTCCCAAATATTCAAAATAACGAAAACCAAAATTACTTCATTGTGGAACACTGATAAAGCAAGGGAAAAAAAAAATGGAACCAGTAACCATTAATTTAGATCTGATACTCTGTTTTGTAAGAAGGAGAATAAAATTAAAAAGTTGCGACACTGCTCTTAGAACAGCTCAAGCTTCAAAAGGTTATATGAAATTTAGAAAGTGTCAAGTGAAAAACTTACTATATTATAAATTAAACTTCTTTACTTGGATAAACCAAGTACAGTGTTTCACTGATTATTGCAAAACAAACACTTTTCATTCTAAGGCAACTTAATCTGAGATAGTCAGAAATATTGATGCTATTTTCCTGACTTGCTTTAGATTTTCATTTGGTTCTACACAGAATAAGGATGCTGTAACTACTGACACATGCCTGCTTAGATACATACGGTACAGTGCTATGTATCATACATACCCTCATTACAGAAAAAAGGGTAAAAAGAAAAGACATGAAGAAAGGAAAGGCTTAAGTCGTCACAGCACTGAGATACCCAAGAATGGGAATCAGCGAGCAGAAAAGACCAAACATTGAGGCAGACCCACATGGGATTTAATGTTGACTATAAAGGAAATCCTCACAGCAAACTAAACTCCATTTACAATACCATTTACGATCACTCAAGCAGAAGGCTGTACAATTTGAACAAAGATTTTAAATTAGATTTGGATTCAGATACTGAATTACTTTGTCCAATTCACCGATTTACTAAAATGATCGAAGAACTACTATAAGCTAAAACTGCCCCTAAACCACTGAGAAGAGCTCTGGAAAGGAAAGATGCTTCTAATCCCAGTGTAAAACATGCCCAGTGAACTGTGATTGTCCCATTTCATTCTTCTACGAAGGATGAGGAGTGATGAATAAGAAGGGATTAGGAAGTCATACTGTAAATACTGAACACAAGAGAGAATGAGTGTGTGTGCTCTTCAGTATTTAGCCATCACTGCTCTCACAGAATTACTTCAGAACACACAGTGATAGGTGACAAAAAATCTAACTCTCACATAAAATCCCTTAAAAAAAAATATTTAAGAAGCCAATATTTTAAACTAGTACCATTTTTTGGTTATATTCTTTCCCATTTTATAGCACAGATGGCTTTAGGCAAAACATTCCAATCTCTACTGAAAATAAAGGCTGGAAGGGACAGAGAGCAGTCCTCTTTACCCAGAAATTCTGTATTTAAGTGTCCTCCAGTCACCATTGCTGGAAGGTATGTAAGCTCTTCATCATGCAGAAGAACATCCTAATTATCAAATGAATGCTAATCTGGGACAAAGTGATCTCAGTTTCTCCTGATGACAGTACTTCATACTGACCAGTTTTCTTATCCTCTGGATAAGTGAAATCACAGGCTTGAGAGCTATTCATATACTTGTGCCTTATGACAGTTGTAATGACTGAATAAATAGTGTGCAGAGACTCAGCTTGCAAGACTGTCTAGCCTAGTGCATTCAAAATTTACTCTTGAATCCAGGAAATTATTGATTTAAACTGAAATATTACTCCTTCCTTGTTCTAGTGAAGATCCCTGAATTGGCTAACGAAATCACTAATGTCTGTTCCAGACACAGCTCAGACAATCCCCCTAGGGGCAGAAAACGCCTGGAAGCCTGGTGACCAAAGCACTGGAAATTGCAAATTCTTGCAACCCAGAGAGCAATGAAAAGCCATGTGAGGAAGACTGATGTAAGCAGCCTCAAAAATGGCACACGTCCTTGCTTTTCCTGCCTCTTCAATCATAGGGAACTTTATGTTTGTCTAGTATGACAGTGAATACACCAACAAAGCTTATTAGCTTTATCTTGCCAGAAAAACTACACGTTTAATTTATAATGAAGCCAAGAGGCCCCACAGTTGGCTGTTTTCCCGGATCCCTTCAAGAAAGCAGAATTTGTCAGTCCCACTACCTATGAGTAATGTTCCATCTTGCCAGTCAAGAGGTTATCTCAAGGCACAAGAAGGACATAATATCAAAATGACTGTTCCTCTTTGAGGGATACCAAAAAAACCCAAAAGACTACTTCCATATATGACAGATTTACTGAACGATGGTTTCAGTTTTTTGGAATGCTGGAGCACAAGTAATACCAGAAACTCCAATGGAGTTTCACTGTAACTTCACTATTGCCATCAATCTTATGTGACACTATTGCAGCAGTATGTATCAGTTTAAAACCATACGTTAAGACAGCTACAATAGCTGAACTACAGAACTAACACTGTTAACATCACAGTCCTGTTTTCCTTCCTCGTTTGAACCTACTTATCTAAAAGGAGGAGTGGATATTCATTACTTCAGGAAACAAAAAAAAAAACACCCCACCAAACTTCAGTTACTAAAGGCAATAGATTCTTTTCTAAGATCAATATAAATTGACACAATGTTCATTACCCTATTAGATCTCAAACTAAGAAATTGACTTGCTATATTTTTCACACATTAGAACAATATTGGATTGTTTTAAAGAATATTACCATACATCTGGGGATATAGGTACGTATGCTACATATGATCCAGATGTTTTTATTTTTATTGTGGTATCACAAAATGCTGCAAGCAAAAGAAGGGATTCTATAAAAATAAAGCAGTATATTCTCCATTTACAAAATATAATTTATAATATAGGAAGACACAGGGGGTGGTTTGGGTTTTTTTAATCCAGTAGGTTTCTCCAACATAATTGCTGTACTGGTAGTCATAACTATGCTCTAAAAATACTGTAATAGCATAAAACCTGTTTTGTGTAAAATTAATTTTTCAAATTTAACTTGTGTCTCCTCCACTAAAACATGTCCCACATAATTTACTAAACAATCTTCAAGTGCATGTTAGGTGTGTATGAGTAAATTCACTCACAGATTTCACTGCTCTGAAGTTCAATAAAAGTGATTCTTCTGCAACCCTATTCAGTCCTATTTCACAAAGTAATACAAGTCATCATATACTGTTTATTATAATCTAAACAGAACTATCGGCTATACACTCACTGGTGAGTGCCATAACTGCACCCAACTTAGAGCTGTGAAATGTGTTTTGCTTTAGAGACAAAAGCCCTTACAGCGAGAATGCTGGAGTGCACTTCAAGCTACAAGGCATCTGCCACGACTGACCCAGATTCGGCAAAAGTGTGTTTCTTGGGTCAGTCCCTGATGAACACACTATTGCCTCTTCCAGCTCTTGTAAACTATGAACTATCTGCCACTGAAAATACTGTCTGAAGCTAAGCCTGTGGACTTTTTAGGACCCATACTCCGTATCAGAAAAATTTATGTTATTATATGGCTCAGAATCAAAAAAGAGGAACTCTCATGAGCTAAAGCCTCTCCTGAGAGGGAAGAGATCTTGCTGACACAACCTGGAGTTGCTGTAATAAACTCTAGGATCTCCATGCTAATCATTCACCTTTAAAACTAAACTATCAGAGTTGAAAAGTGGTATGAAGAAATGGAGGTATTCTCCTGCCCTAATAATGTCTTGTTAGCCATACACTCATAAAAAAAAAGATACACCATGACATCTGAGCTGCACTGCTGTTATTCTAAAAAGTCTCAATGGATTCTCAGAGAAGTGAAAAGTCAAAATGGAAGGGTAAGAATCCTGTTTCCAAGGTGGTCATGACTCACTGTAAAATGAAAATAAAATTCTGTGTTGTGTCCTCATTTCCCATGTGGAAATTAAACAGTTGATCTCCTTCCTGAATGGCAGAAAGGAAAAAAATCTCACAGGCTAATTATGCTGAATTTGAACTCACAAATGGCAAGCTTCTACAGTCATCTTTGGCACTTTCATTCCTACTCCAAGATTTCATCTAGTGGTATTTTGATAGAGATGAAGGATTAAAAGCTTGTCTTACTATTATTCTAACTGAAGATAATACTCCTATCTAAAAATCCCATCCCACATAGTAAAGCAATTATGAGAGGATATTCCTGAAAAAAGAAGAGACTCTAGCACCTTGGAGACACAAATTAAGACAGAACTGCTTCTGGAAATTTCTAAGAGCCTCAGATTTCAAGTTTGTTGTTATGTTCAGTGGTAGTCAACAAGCCTGCAACAGAAAGGTCAAAAGAAAAAGCAGCAGCAGAAGAGGCCTGCTATCCCTTCAGGGACATGGAGGGACAAGTCTCCCATGACCCTCCAGCACACATCTTTGAGGTCATGTCTGTCAGTTTTAATAAAGAAGCTGGCATAAGCCTGTGGGGATGTTAGGTCTTTTTTTCTGGCATTTGAAATCTCTGAACTGGTTTGGAATCAGTTCAGTGGCATGCCTTGGGACTTCAAGTCAAAGGAGCAGAAGTATATCTTTTTCTGAGAAAGGTATTTACATAAATACTCTTGTATTTGCACTGCTTGTTAAGCCACAGAGCTCCTGAAGAAAAGTCGCCAGTTTGTCAGTCCTAGCTGAACAGAATAGTCCAGCATATCCTCCTTCTACTTCCATGCAAAAGCTGGGCTGATGAGCCAACTAATATAACCCTGGAGCACTGTATGGTGCTCCTCCCTAAACGTTTATGATTTGAGCACGTAAAAAGCAGAGAATAAGCTTGCTCACAGGTATATAACAAAGGCCGAAATTTATCCAGTCTTAAATAAGAGGATATATGCTCACACACTTTATAAATGTACACCTGGACCATCTTTGTTGGGACAGTCTTACTTTGTTCTTTCCTGTATAGCCTGCACAACCAGAGACTCAGATACGTGCTGCAGGTTTCAACAAACCATTGCTCACAGTATAGGATTTTTAAGCACTAAATGTCATTGTAGAGAGTCTCAAAGAGGTATCTAAAAGTCCATCCTGCATTATATTAATTCTTAGAAAACTACATATTCATTCACCTGGTAGGCAAGTTCAAGGTCACGCCAAGGAAGATAAAACTACCATAAGGTGAATTAAATGCTTAAAAATGCAGTTCCTTCTCTGTGCTCTGTTGTTTCTTCAGGGTTCAAGCAGAAGAGCTGCTTGAGGAAGTAAATCTACTTCACAGGGGAGCGAATGGAAAGAAAATAATCTCTAAAGTATAAACAGTACAAAAGTTACAAATATTAACCCAACACTGCTGTTGCAGTAACTATGATCACGACTGATGTTGAACAGCTGAGTTATAAATTCCATTTGCAGATCTTCTCTCCTGCCACACAGTATTTCTTACGATTAAGCATATGACACTTAGTTTGACTTCTAAGCTTTTTCAAAAGCAGACAGCATTTATTTCCTCTGAAGAAAGTCAATGCTGCTTATCCAAAAGAGCACAAAAAATTGCGTTTGGAGTCTTCCCAAATACTAGCTGAACAAGTCAGCACAGCTACACACAAAAAACATAAATAAATAAATAAAAATAAAAAATAATCTTTGTTCTTCCTCTATCGCAGGTCAGCTATCACATAGTGCATGGAGAGCTGCCAAAAAACACTGCTATGTTCAGACACTACAACTTGCATTTTATTTGCCTGCAGCTGCACTGCACAATGAAGGGAGTGTTACCCTCCCCTCCTCAAGACAAAACATGACCTCTCCCCAAAGCAAAGGGTGATTGATTCACTGCTTGCCTTTTTTTTTTCTTTCAGAGTAAATGTTACTTATCTTTTGTCCAAATGTTATTTCTCTAAAATGCTTTGATTGCAAAGAATTGATTTTATTTCTTTTTAATTTCTTTTCATCCTGATCTACCAGCACAGATAGACAGATGTGATAAAGAGAATAATGAAGCACAATTTAATGTTTTTCAAATTTCAAATTTGCCCAGCATGTCTCCTACTTTATTTACTGTCATTCTTCCCTTGCCTGGAGTTCTAACAACTTAAAATGAGACTTTAATGCAAGATTTATTTTCAATGAAATGAGAAAAAAATCCTGAAGCTTTGTCAACTAAGTTTTTGCATGAAATTATCAGCCATAAAGCTCAAACTCCGTTCTGTAGTCTCCAAATTTCTAGTGTTTGCTCTATTTCTGTTTCCTCACATAAAGGTGCTACTAATCATCATCACTGCAGGAGGTTCTAATTGGGAAGATTCTAGAATTTAAAATGTGACATATGTGATTTCTTCAGCAACTTGGAAAATGTATTTTGGTGCCTACTGGGTATCAGTAGTGGTGCCAATTGCCATGTTAATTTTTCAGATCTTTGTTGTTCACAATCTTCTTTGTCTTTTATTTGCCCTCTAGGTGACCAGTAAACTTCCATTACTTTTTTCGCCTGGATTTTAGGATGACCAGAAAGTATAGGTTCTAGTTCACCACCTTTAACCCATACAAAAATATTAATAGTTCATAAAACAAACTATGCAGTGGCCTGTGTCTATGAATCCAAACAGAGACCCGATAGTAAAGAGTGGATTTTAAATAATTCTTGTTTCAGCATCAGAAGCTGAAGAAATTTAGTAAAACACAGTTTTGGGCACCACACAGAAAAGTTTTTCAATTAGAATATACAGATTAAAACCTGATCTGTCTGAACACACCAGTTTACAATCAAAGGGAGGAGTAAAAAGACTGTTGTGCATGAAGGCAAAAGTTTAAAGGCAGCATATTTTTTTTAAACAACACTAAAATTCAGACCTGCCCTGGAAGATGTGAAAGACAGCACTTGGACAAAGCAGAAAACAGGCTGTGCACTTTAGTAAGAAAGTGCACTCTAGAGATGCAAAAAAAGAAGTAATAAATCACAGTTTACAAGCTTTAGGAGAAAAACATTTACATGAGAGGAGCTACAGGCTTCTGAAGTTCAAGGCAGAGGGCAGAAATAGCTATCTGTACAATCAAAAAAGAACAGGCATCTATTTCAAACAGAACTTTTCTCTAGCACCTGAAAAACGTGCTAGCTCGGAACATCAAGTTCTCATGACTTCCACAGTATACAGATAAAATGAGACCTGAACTTCCTTTGGTGTTTTCCCAATCTCTGCTTTTCTGTGGAAAAAGGCTAAAGAGAAAAGAAAATGCAAAGCTCAATCTATAGAAAATCCCAAACCAAGGTTTAGATTCTAGGTCAGGAGAACCTAATAAAAAATCCAGTTAAAGACACCAATCATAAAACTTTAATCAACTGAATTTGTGCTTGTTTACCCTAGGCTATATAAAAACAAAAAATCCATATTGAACCACAAACTACAGATAAAAGTATTGTCAGCTGGATTCTCCATAAAAATATTCTACACTTGCTAGTTACAGAAACTGAAAAAAATAAATTAATCTTTGGATTAAAACCCCTCACAATTTAACTGTTCATGCTAAAAGAACTGGTTTGAACAACTTCAAGGCTGAAGCAAATTCAAATCTCGGCATGTGACTTTAGTTAGCAGTAGAAAATACATATTTTTATAGAGATATGTTGTATATTGTTGTTTATGAAGCTCAGAGACAGGTTTACAAAACAATTCAAACTGCAGTTTATTATGGTAGTGCTATCCTCTGTTGAGCCATCTAGGAGAACAAGTCTTCAAAACCTTTACATCTAAAAGCCTGGGCCCTTACTTTCTAATTTGAAGAAACCAGTCGCTTTTACTTGAAAGCAGAAGCAAACAAACCCCAAAAATAGGCTTGCCACATGAAGAGACAAGATTAAACTGTCTTAATATGGATTCCAAGAGTCTCAAGAAAGCAAGTATGAAAAATGAGTAAAAAGAAAACCTTTAGCACTGCCTGTAAATGAACCAACGAAAGATCATTCTAAAGAGTTAAGTAGAGCAAATAAGAAAATGTGAAAAAACAGCATAAGAGTAAATGGAAGCAAACCAACCTCACTGACATTTAACATTTACACAAATGTCAGATTCCCCACTTCTTGGTTAAACACGGCAGGGATCTCAATCAATGTTTGGAGTGTGCATGACCGATTTTGAAACTATAAAGAAAGCATAGCACAAAAACTAGAAATCTGTAAGTGTTTCTAAAAAGATGAACAGTCAAAAAATTAGACTATGAAGCCTTGGAATTAGGGCTGTTCTGAAATTATTAATGACTTATTCATGGCTAAACTGTATGCCTGAACTTCCATTCCTGCATGACGTTTGCTGTAACAGAACTGAACATGACCTAAACCCCCATGATTCATAGCTATATACTAGAAGAAAAGGCATTGGCCAGGTGTCAGATATTAACCAATATTCTGAACTATTAAAATCACAAGAATTCCATCGAATTGCTTAAGGGTCTAGGGAAAAAGAAAACCAACTAGACGAACAACCCGTAACACATTCACAGCTTAATACGTTGAATACAAACTCCAAGAGCAGCTTCTCTAAATATACAGAGGAAAAAATACTCTTAAAATGAAAAATTATTGTGATATGTGCATTTCTCTCTTCTTACCATGTATAGCAGCAGTTTGAGATATATTGTGTGCAATTTGCCAATGATCATCCATAATGACATTCACTGCTCTAGGACTCAATGCCCTTTGGGAAACCTCTCTAATTTCTCTGTCAGAGACTACTTTTTCTTATCCAGACCTCCCCCATTTCACTGATAAGGTCTACATTTTCTTACCCAGAAAGATATGCAGGATAGTCTGAACCCTCGTTATCCTATTCTAGCACTTCCCAAGAAATATTAAGTATGATAAAACAGCATTTCTAATGAAAGTTATATAGAGGTCTTCCTGAATTTTCTCAGTAAGCTACAGAGGAATCATCCTAATTGTTTCTACTGACATAACTCCTCATTCACTCACTAACATACTGAAATCAGTCACCCAGTGCCCCAGGCTTCAATTCAGTGTAGCTTTAAGATAGTGGGTATAAAAGGATTGATTTTTTCAGATTATGTACCCTCCTACAAATACTTCAGTCATTGTTAATAGTGAAATGGAAGCAGAAGCAGCACATGCAACCACTGAAAGGCAACAACCTGTGGTTTGAATTCTATTTTTTCCTTCAAAGCCTCAAACTGAAACTCAGCATTCACCATCTTCCCATTTCATGAATGGACTCAATCCCTAAAATCCAGAATATAAATTCCTAGTTCAGACTTTCTGACACTTAAAAATCGAAATGCATCAGACGTGTATCTGACTTAGACCTCTACAATCTTACCTTCTTCTGAAGAACATTAACTTTGCGTTCCTTCACCTCTAACATGTCCTTGAGGTCATGGATCTCTCCTGCTTGAGTCCCTTTCTCCTCTGCCATCTCCTGAATCTGCTTTGTCTTCTTGTTTAGCATAGTCTCCTTCTCTTCCAGTCGCAATCTCAATGCATCCACCTAGATTCAGACATGCATAAACAGGGTTTGTTTAGCACTGAAGGAGAGAAATTTTAGAAAAGTCACAAAATCCACATCCACAAGGGAGTGAGTGCTGTCAAATTACAATTCCATCCAGAAAACTAACCTCCCTTTTTTTAAGACTTCAACATACATAAGCTTAGGGATGAAACAGTTATCACAAGTGGCATGAAACTAAACAGTAAAAGTAAGCAAGTGTTTTATTCCCAAAATATATAAGGCTAATGCTTCATAATTCTATGATTCCTTCTTGGAAAATCTCAAAATACTTCTGGCATAACTCAGTCCTGTAAGATACATGTCTGGATTTTTTTTCCTCAGAGTAGAATCAAATACAATGTGTTGTTGAGGAGTTCTCTCTTATGTAGGAAAACTGACCCCTTTTTTCACAATGTTCAGATATTTAAACATTGGCTCTTAGTACCAAACAGTCAACTCTATATTCTAGGTTTTAATCACGAGTATTAGCTGAGCCTGGAGGCAATGTAAAGCAGAGGACTTTGCAGCCACTGCAGATCAAAACATGGTAAAGTGTGGATATTCTTAGGGCAGCTAATAATATTTTGGCTTAAATAGCAACATAATAGTTTAAATATAATATGCATTTTCAGCAGGATGCGATTTTATATTAAAGACAAAATTGAACAAGTAACACCGTACAGGATATTGCGGATGCAATTTGGACACATAAAAATATTTAGAGCTCACAGGGCCTCAATAAATTTAGAAACACAACCTGGAAATTCTATGGCATCCTCAAACTTCAAAACTGTACGTTGAGAAGATTTTGCTTTTCCTTCTGCATTTCCCTTACACAAATGAAACACAGAGCTCACAAGACAAAAGAAATGGGAGAAGGAATCAGAGCTATCTGAATACAAATTTGATGAGAAGAATAAGCTCACCACAGAGCACAGACTAATCTCAAAGACCTTTGTGGAATACGAAATCCAACACCACCAACCTGCTCAAGATACCAAAAGAAACCCACTGACCCCTATCCACTCAGCATTCAGACAGAGCTCAAATCTGCCAGCTTGGCTGCTAATCTTATTTGAAGGTATCAGATTTGGTTCCTGTTAGCTGAATCCATTACAGAACATCAGTCACACAAAGTAAACAGCGTGATCAATGAATTTCTAGGTCCTTCTGCACAGCATTGGCTGATAGGCTAGCAGAGACATGAGGTGAAAAGATGACTTGGACAACTCAGGCTAGGGAAAGAATTTGGGTAGTCAGTATGTTTTCCGTTTTAATGTGTTCTAATTCCACTTTATTTTGATCTGCTAATGGAAAAGTTGCCTCTAAGGCTCTACATTTACTGTATACTACACCTTTGTTGTGGTTTAAGCTTAGTCGTAAATTAGACAAAGCATGTAGCCTGCTTGTTTTCCCCCCACAACCTGTCCTT
>WYDI02037869.1:22898-49386 GCA_009867235.2 Psittacus erithacus | reverse complement strand
GTCCGTGTGAGGGGGCCGAGAGGGTGAGGGTTGAGGTGGGCTTTTGGGAGAGGAGGCCCGGGGGGGGTGTGGGGGGCTCCGTGTGAGGGGGCCGGGGCCGGGGCCGGGGCTGGGGCTGGGGCTGGGGCTGGGGCCGGGGCTGGGGCGGGCCGCGCCGCGGAGCCGCTGACCGGAGTCCCCGCAGGCTGCAGCCCAACGGCGAGACGCGGCAGAAGCAGCTCTCGGCCTGGTGCGCGTTGGCGCTCGCCTACAGCCAGCGGCACCGGCTGCCCGCCATGACGGTGCGGGAGGCGCAGGACAGCCCGCTCTTCGCCAACCACCGCCTGCAGCGTATCCTTTGGGGCCCGCTGCGCCCCTCGCCCTCCCCGCGCCCCCTTTCCTGCTGCCCGTGAACGTGTCCTTAACCCGCGCCCAGGGAAGCTGCCGCTGGAATCCATCCAGGTGGTGCTGGAGGAGCTCCGCAAGAACGGTGGGTGCCGTCTGTGCGGCCCGGCCGGTGCCCCTCAGTGGGAAGGGCAGCAGCTGCTGTGTGGGCTCTGTGCGGGCCGGTCCAGGGCCCTGCCTTGCCGAGGTGGATGGGGAAGAGGGGCCCGAAGGACCAATTCCTTCCCATACACGCAGAGTGCAGAACGGGGATGGGGAGAGGCGGGAGCCTGCAGCTCCTGGGGTGTCATGGCCAGCACGTGTCACAAAACCTGTGGGTTTGATCCTTACCATAGAGCTGTGCTCTGGTTCAACCCCGTTTCCGTGTTGATTTTAGGAAACCTGGAGTGGTTGGATAAGAACAAAACCAGTTTTCTGATCATGTGGAGGAGACCAGAAGAATGGGGGAAGCTCATCTATCAGTGGGTGAGGATGCAGACGCGGTGCGCGGCAGGGCTGGCACCGCTGGAATGCTATTCCTTTGCTTCCTCACTGATTTTACCTTTCTTCTATTTCTCTCTGTCGCAGTGAAGCGCGGGGGCATTAACAGCTTTTCTCTTGCTGTAAGGTGCAGTTGTGTTCGTATGGCGCATGTCCTGATTGTGAAATGCGTGGCTGAGGGAGCAGAGGTGCAGGGAAAGGAACCTCCTGAGTTTCTTTAGCTGTTTCTTGGCTCCCCGGTGCCCCGCAGTGTTTCCAGGGTATTTCTGTTCATTGGGTGATGTCTGTGTTCCGTTTCGCTTGCACTGAGACATCGTGCCAAGGGTGTTAAATCACATGGATGAGATTTGTTATATTGCTTTTATGTTTCCAGGTGTCAAAGAACGGCTTGACCAACTCTGTATTCACACTGTATGAATTAGTCAGTGGAGACGATACAGAGAATGAAGGTAAGGTCATGTGTCTTGTTTGGAGCAGGTTTTCAGAGCATGCTGATGATGGTGAGATTATAGTTTTATAGATTAAATGTTTTTGAATTGCTTATTCAAGTCACCACTTTTATTGCTCACCACTGGCGAATGTCCCTCTGAAGACTCTTTTACAGCCCTGTATGGAAATCTCCCTTTGTTCTCGCTGTTTGCATTTACACCTCCCCACGCCCCAGCTCTTATCTGGGGGGAGGTATGGGGTGCTTTGGGTTTGTGTCTAGCTCCTGCGCTGCCTTTGCGATTGCTGTGACTCATTCCCTCCTCTCTGTTGACCTTCAGGCTTTGTTCCTGATGCAGCAGCATCAGGATGAGTGCCTAACTCCAGATTTGCTGTAGTGTTACAGTGCTGGGGTCTGAGAGGTGCTCCTTGGAGCCCTCTGCTCTGCTGCCGCCAGCCCCGGGTGGGTTTTGTGAGCCTTTTTGTTTCCTGATGTGATTTTCTTCTTGCTGTTGATGGGCATCTCTGTCCTTCCCTAGAGTTCCATGGCCTGGATGAGGCGATGCTGCTTCGTGCCCTGCAAGCCTTGCAGCAAGAGCACAAGGCTGAGATCATCACGCTGGACGATGGCCGAGGTGTCAAATTCTTCTGATAGGAGCCTGCTGGCTGTGCCCTGGCTGCCGGAGCAGTTCTCTGTGAGGGTTTGCTCTCCTGGCCTGGGTGCAAGCCGTGGCTGAAGCAGCTGCACACTCGGGACATCTTGGGGCAGGAAGAACCTGCGGAGCCTCCCAAAGACAAGAGTTAGAAACATTCAGCGATCCTCTCTCTTTTCTCCCTGTTGATTGTGTTTAAGAGGCTAAAGCTGCTCTAGAGAGGGACCGCCCAGAAGTGAGATGCTGGGACTGCTGCTGATCCCTGTCCCTGAGGGACATAGAGTTGCCTCTTCAGCTGGTCAGGCTGGGCCTCGCAGGGCAGCCCCTTCCCTCCTGCTGCCCAGTGCTTGGGCTCTGCAGCCACACGGCATTGCCAAGGTGGGAGCAAGCACAAGAAACCGGTTGTCGCTGCGTTGTGGAAGCCCTCAACAGCAGGATGATCCGTGCTTGCTGCAGAGCAGGCTGTGCAGTGGGGTGGGGTGGCTGCCAAGGAACTAATTTGGAGTAATTAAAATGAGTTGTATTTATAGAGCAGCCTGGATGTTTTAGTCTATATTTTAACATCAGGAACCAAACCGAGCAGTGTACCAGATTCTTGCCCTTCAGCCATGTTTCCTTACTGCACCAGTGGAGCGCAGCAGCGTGCTGGGAACACTGTACAGCATTCCCAAGTGGGAAGCAGACAGCACGAGTGCTGTTCGCCATGTATCAGAACCATGGGCTGTGTGGGCACTTGCTGCCTGCCTTGAGGGCAGCATTTACTTTCCTTTTCCACATGCGGGCTGCTGATAGCTGAGGGGATTGCTGCAGAGGTGTGTGGTAAAGCCTCTGCAACAGCGGCTGGTGCAGGATATGACTAAGGTTTTAGATTCCTGGTGCTGATAATGAAGTGCCCAGCTTGTCAGAAACCACCACCCAGTCCATGACCAGTAAATCCTGAATTGCTGATGGGGGAAGCTGTGCCACGATCACACTTGCCTTCCCCGTCCTTCACCCGAGCGCTGGGTGCTGGCTGCAGGCAGAGGTGGGGTTCTGTGCTGCAGCGACCTTTGCTATTTCCTAGTGTGGTCGCTCTCAGGATCAAGCTCCCCAGCACACTGCATCCGTCTGTCTCAGCCGGCGCTGAGCAGCCTGTCCTGCCCTTGCAGGATGACTTGGTGCTGGTTCAGCTGCAGCCCTCAACAGTGGGTGATGTTCAGGGTAGACGAGATGCTGGAGTAAGGCTCAGTCTGTGGGGTGGGACGTGAAAATGTCCTATTTGGAGCTGAGCTCGGTGGGTGTCCTGGCTGCATGTGGGCATGGCCAGAGCTGAGGCCGGTGCTCAGGGTTCCTCTCTGTGCTGGTGGTTCCTGTGTGACAGCAGTTGTCCGCTGGAGAAAGGCACCGGCAGCACTTGTCACAAGCCGCTGACACACTGGCCTCATGTGGTGTCCGATCCTTTCTGGAGACCATTGGCCCTGCAGTGGCTTGAGGTGAGTGAACAGGATGGCACAGGAAAGGCTGTGCTGTGCCGAGAGCCCTGTGGTGTGTCCACACAGTGAGCATGGGGCTCCCGCCTCTGCAGCCAGCCAAGTCTCTGTAGGAACCATCAGCTACCAGTGTCTGCCCTGGGCTTGTTTCGATGTCCAAGGTCTGCCTCTTCTCCATGCCACCCACACTGAGCCCTTCCCTCTCTGGTTGCTGCACTCTCCCTGTATCCCTCAGCGATCCATGTTTCTCTGCTGGCTGCTCGAGGTTTGCGCTGGATAAAGAGCCTCTAGCAGCCCGGCTGGGGATGTTTGTGTTCCTTGGTCTCTGTATGCATGATGCCGATGCCTCAGCATTGTGTTGCGTGTGCTGTGTGTAACCTGACTGTCCTTGAGTCAGTCTGTGTTCTTAATTAAATTTGCTCCCTTCGTAGGAAATGGCTGATGTGACATTAGATAAGCCTAAACCAGCCTTTTTCTTTCCAGTGCAGTCCTGGCAGTGATTCACTTCTCTCAGCTCCTTACTTAGTTGCTTACTTAGTGGGAGGAGGAGGAGGAAGAGCATGTCCCCCCCTTCAGAACGGACACTGGGTAATATTCCTTTTCCCGCACCCTCTTGGCTGGTTCCAAAGGGTCGCATCCGGCTGCACCCAAGGGGTCCTTGTGGAACCAGCTCCCAGCAGCAGCTGTTCCCTCTGCTGGGAATGGTGCAGCCTGTAGCTGGGGGTGAGCTCAGCTCCTGCAGCAGGTAAAACAAGAGCCCTTTGAACCTGGCTTCCTTATCTTTATTCAGCACATCATAATGGTTGATGGTGTAATCACCGCACTGGGACATCAGAGCCAGCCCAGAGATGCTGTGGGGCTGCTCTGGCGTCAAGCCCTCGGGTGCTGGGTAGAGATGGAAGAGCCATGATTAGACTGCTCACAGGGAGTGTGGCAGCCTCCAACCATGACATTCCCATGACTGGGAGCAGGTTCACCTCTTCCTGGTGTTTCAGACACACCGTGAGAGAAGGGAGCTCCTGGAGCAAAGTGAAGGAGGAGCTGAGTATGGAGCTGAACATGGCTGGAACCCACCCAGGTGGCTCCATGCCTGCCACTGCTTTGCCTCCACCGTGCTGCCAGGGCCCGGGCTCTGCCGCCCCATCCCTGCTGGTCCCTTTGCATGGGAGTTTGGTGTTGGAGAGTTTAAAAACCAGCCCTAAATCTCTGTGCCCCTCCATGTCCCATCGCGAGCGCAGCTCAGCCTCCGTCCCCACTGAGGGCCTCACTGGAGAAGGTGCCTTTTCCATGGGGGGGCTGGCGCAGCCCCGGCCTGTGGCCACTCTGAGGCCGTTGCCACGTCTGGCCGCAGTGATTAGGACTCGCTGCCCAGGGTGAGGCAGAGCGCAGGGGGCTGCTGTGAGATAAGGCACTATCAGGTCATGCACACTCGGATCCCACTGTCACGGGGGGGAAAAGTGCCAAGAGGGGTTTTGTTTAACGTGGCAGGTTTGGAGCAAGAGTTGTTTCAGTTTGATAAATGTGTATGTTAGGATGGAGGCGCGGGCGGGTTCCAGTTGTAATTCTGGGCTAAGGAAATCCTCCGGAGTTATCTGCTTGGGGTTAAAGCTGCGACTGAGGTTTGGGTGACATCTCCTCCCTGAACCCATGTGTCAGGGCAAGGAGGAGGCTGGGAGCTCCAGGGCATGGCGTGCTGAAACCAACTCTGACACGAGCCATGGGGCTCTTGCAGAGCTCTCATCCATTCAGACCCTTCCCAAGATGGGCACCCTGTGCCTCACAGCCCGACCTGTGCATCCCCCATCTGCGTTCACCCCGTCCTGCACCCCCTGTGATCTCACCCCAAGCTGTGGAATCAGAACGGACAATTCCTGGCAGGGCTTGCTGGAGCAAGGAGCTGAGTAGGGCTTTGATTCATGATCTAATCCTGAGGAGGGCGATTACACAGTCCCCTGTTCTCTTCCTGGCAGCCAAATGCAAGCAAGAAATGGGCTACGTTGCCTGATAGCAGCGGTTCCTCAAAGCAGAGGCCAGAGCTGGCGCTCGCAGCCCAGAAATGTCACCCTGATAAGAGGGGAGCTGTGGGCACCATCACAGCGCTGCAATGGGCACCTGACTGCCCAGCGGGAGCCTTTTGATTTCAGGCCGAGCTGGCGGCAGCTTGGTGGCCAGGGAGGGCTGGGAGGGCAGCAGTCGGAGCACATGCCACCCGAATTTCCTTTCCTGCCTTCAGTGGCCTCACTGGGACAGGGACACTCCTCTGGGATCTTCTGTGGCATCTTGTTTCCCTTGATAAGGGGACAGGAGCCTACCAGAGCCCAGGTATGATCCCTGCCCGGCTCCCTGTCTCTTGCTGAGGAGCTGGGGCTCCCTGCCAGCCTGGGCTGTGTCCTGGTGCTGGATAGCACTGGGTCCCAGGAGGGACCCTCGAGTGGCAGCTGCCGCAGGGGCTTGGGCAGCGTTTGGGCTGGCCATGACCAGGAGCCATGTGCTGCCCAAAGCTGTGCAGGTTGGTCCTCCCTGCTTGTCCATGGGAGTTCGTGGGGCCGCAACTGCACTGTGTGTCCAGCAGCCCTGGATCATCGAATCCCAGAGCGGGTTGGGTAGGAAGGAACCTTAGAGCTCATCGAGTTCCACCCCCTGCCACGGGCAGGGACACCTTCCACTAGAGCAGCTTGCTCCAAGCCCCATCCAACCTGGTCCCGAATCACGCTGTCACCTTGCATGAGCCAGGTCAGCGTCTGGGGGAGACGTGGCTGTGCTCTGTGTCCATCTCTTCCTTCACGTTTGCAGTATCGCTAAGTAGAAACAATCTGACCTTAGGGAAAAGAAATTCGCGCCTGACTCAATTGCTTTGTGTTTTGTGTAAACAGCCTCACTGGGTAGAACAACCTCCTCCTTTCACCTGGAGAGACAACAAGCTCTTGTCCCAGCTTTTGGCTCGCACGACGCTGAAACACACGTTCTGATCTTCCTATTTGCACGACCCTAATGCGAGGGTGGGGAGTGGCGGGGAGCAGGACGCGGCTGCCCCGGGACACGCTGCTCCGGAACGCCGAGTCAGAGCCCCGAGGAAATGTCTAAACCAGGCACTTCCCTGCGGCCCGGCTTCGGCTGCGCCGCCCGCCCGGGGGTTCGGTTCAGCGGCCCCAAGAGCCCCCCGGTGCGGCGACGGGAGGGGGGCTCCGAGCCGCCGCTGCCAGCGCCACGGCAGCGCGGCCCCGGAGCCCTGGGAGGAGCCGGGCAGCGGCCCCCGGCCGCGGGAGCACCGGGACGGGGGATGCCCCCCTTTCCCCCTGTCCGGGCTGCTCGGAGCCCGCCCCACACCGCTGCCCGTGCCCGGTGGCGGGGCCGGTGCTCGGCGGCGGGGCCGGTGGCGCAGCGCAGGCGGGAGGCGGTGGCCGCGCAGGGGCGGGCCCGGGCGGGGCGGGGGAGGTGCCGCCGGGCTGGGCAGGGGCCGGGGCCGGTGCCCGGACCGGTGCTCGTCGGTCGCTGGCGGCTGCGGGGCCGCGGCGGCAGCGGGTGCGGAGCTGCACGGGAGCGGTCGCCCCGGGCCGGGCTGAGCCGATGCTTGCGGCGGAACCCGCCGGAGCCATGTCCCAGCCCGAGGCAGAGCGGGCGGGAGGCGACTCCGCGCCGGAGCCAGAGCCGGAGCCGGGGCCGGGGCTCCCCGGGCGGGCCCCGCACCGCAACCGGCGGCTCTCGGGACGCGACTCCCGCCGCGCCTCCTCCCGCTTCAACCGGCGGAGCTCGGCCGAGCTGGAGCTGCTGGGCTACCCGGCGCCGGGCGAGGGGCGCGGGGGGTCGCCGCCGCCGCCGCTGCTGCCACCGCCGGGCGCCGCCGGGCGCCGGGAGCCGGAGGAGACGGAGAGTGAGGAGGTGGAGACGCGCGCGGTCGCCACCTCCCCCGACGGCCGGTTCCTCAAGTTTGACATCGAGATCGGCCGCGGCTCCTTCAAGACCGTCTACAAGGGGCTGGACACGGAGACCACGGTGGAGGTGGCCTGGTGCGAGCTGCAGGTACGGCCGCTCTGCCCGCGCCCTGCCCCGTTAAGTTCCCCATTATGGGCAGCCCCACCCCGGCCCCGAGCCCCTCTGCCCGCCACTGCCGTGCGGGATCTTAACAGGAGGGACCCGAGGTCCCCCGTTGGTTCCAGGCACGTCGGTGCAGCCGGGCTGCAAGGGCAGAGAGGGGCAAGGCTCTGCACTGGGCGCAGTCTCCCCTCACTTTCCCTCCCTGTTCCCTGCAGCTGCAGGGGCCCCTGGCCCTGGCCTAGGCTCCCCGGGCAATACACTGCTCCTGGCCCTCCTGCCTGTCCCATGCTGTTTGCCATCTGCCTTCCCGCTGCCTGTGCTATGGAGTGCACTGGAGCTATGGAGCGCCCGCACTCCTGGTGCCAGACCCAGCTCCGAGGGTTTACAGGTGGATCCAGGACCTGCTGCGGGGACTGAGCACCCGCTGCCTTTTCACTGCCCACCAGCTTTCCCTTTGGAAGGGCAGCAAGGGCAGGAGCCCTCTCTGGTGCTGTGCCTGTGCCAGCGCTGGAGCTGGCTCCCAGGTTTGCTCCGATAGCCCTCGGTGTGCGCGGGGGCACGTGCTGCAGCGTGCCCTGGGCTGGGCGTCCGTTGGGAGCGACCTTGCTGTGCTCTGGCTGCTTGACCTTGGCTGAAGTGGTGTCCGTGGGCACCCGCATGTGGTTTCTGTGGTGCTGCCGGTGGCTCTGTGCTGGCAGCACCAGGACCGGTGGTTTTCAAGGTCTCTGAGCATGCCCCCAGCTCCTCCTGCTGCCCTACTCCTCCATCCCCTTTGCTGCCCTGCAGCCCTGTGGCAGGATGCTGACAGCAGGGTGCTGATGGCAGCGGTGAAGGTGTTGCCTCTGCAATGCCTGCTCCCACTTGTTGCTTTTGATGGGTCTGATGTTGTCCATGGAGCTGTGCAGGCAGAGCCGTGCCATGGGGCTCCCCTTTCCCCATGGAGCCCCTGGGGAGGGGCTTCGATGAAGTCCAAAGTCTCCACCAGGCTCCTGATCCTGGGGTGGCTGCTGGGAGGTCCAAGTCCTTGTCAACACTGAAAAACGTGTCTTGCCAGTTTGTTGCCTTGTTCCGAGAGCCCTGGTGCAGCTGCAGGTGGGTGCTGGGCTGGGCCCAGCACTGCAAGATCCTGCGATAGCGGTGGGTGATGCTGGAGGGGCTGCCTGTGGAAGGTGAGGTCTTGGGCCTACGCCTGCCTCTGGGTTGCACAATTGCCTCAGCCGGCTCCCTGCTCCCTTCCTTGTGCAGCTCTGTCCAAATGCTCCTGAGCTCTATTTGAGCCCTCTGGCAGGGAAGGGCTCTCCTTGGTCAGCCAAGGACCTTCCCAGGATGAGTGAGCTGTGCCCAGTGCTTCCCACCAGCTGGCCCTATGGGTCTTAGCTGCTTATCCAGATGTGCCCCAGCTCCCTGCCCTCCCGCTGCTTGTTCCTGAGGCTGGGCTGTGTGACCCCTGTCCCCATATGGCTGGGTCAGAGCAGCTCCTGCGTGTGCACTGGGGCTGGATGTGGCCCTGGTGCTTGTTGTGCAGCCCAGGGCAGTGTCAATGGGCACACAGAGCTCTGTTTGCTAAAGGGCTGGTCACGGTCTGGCAGCAGAGCAGGCAGGGGCAGCTTTGGTGTCTTGTGAGAGGATGAGACTGCACCATCCCTGGTGGAGGGAATGGAGCTGGGAAGCAGAGACAGCTGCTGTGCCCGAGCGCAGGGGGCACGTGCCGGTGCTGCTGCCCGCCCTGAGCCTGCTGGGCTGCAGCGGGATGTGTGCCCGAGAGGCTGAGCTCTGGCCGGGGATCATCCCATGAGCATCCCACAGTGCCCAGCAGACCTGGCTCCTTGGGCCACCGCCGTCACCTCCCAGGGGAGCCGCCGCCTGGCTGTAACCATGAGCCCCTCAAGGGGCAGCCCCAGTGCTTGTCCATGCTCCGTCCCTCTGCCCCAGCCTTTTCCCTTCTCAATCCCACTGACTGCTCTTTACCCAGCGCCTGTTGTCCCAAAACCCACGTCTCACAAGGGTCTGAGAGCACAGAAAAGGACTTTCAGCAGTTTGTTGTTTTTTCAGCAATCATGCAAAGAATCAGACACTGTGACACAAATACGGGATTTGGAGCCGCAAATAAAACTGGTTGTGGTTCTGCCCTTTTAAAAATAGCTTTGTCCCGGGTCTTTCACAGTTCTCCTTTTATTGCCTTTTAATTCTAAATGAATACCTGACCTCAGCCCTGACCTGTTCCGGTCCAGAGAGCTTTATCCGGCTGCTGTGATGGCTCCCGATCCCAAATCCCAGCTCCCTGTTCCATCCTTGCCCTGCCCTTCCCTCTCGGGTGCCTGGTGACCAGGAGGGTGTTTCTGTCTGTCCCCTGCCTTCCTGCGGATCCCCTCTGGGGACCTGCCCGTCCCTGTCCCCCTGTGCCGCTGCCCCCAGTCCTGAAGGCAGCATCTGTCTTTGCCTCCTGCCGGCGTCCCGCGGCCCCGCAGTGACTTGTTTGTGCTTTCCAGCTTTAGCCTGAGGACTATTTCTGTTGATAGGTGCAGCGGGAAGGAGGAAGCAGGGAGGAAACTGGAGGCCCGGAGCAGGATCGAGCTGTAAATACCTGCCTGTGAGCGGTTTTCCTGTGGGTCCCCTTGGGCTCCCTGGGTGCTGCTGTGCCCCCCCAGCTCCTGCACCCCAGGGACTGTGGTCACCTTCCCAAAGCCCTGCACCTCCTCAGACCCTGTCTGTCGCACATCAGCCCATCCTGCCTGCGCTGCGCTTGGGAATAGTGTGACTGAGCCTGGCCAGGCCCTGTGGCAGTGCCTGGGAGCTCTGCTCCTCCATGGGATGAACTGAGCAGGGTGATAGGGTTTGCTCAATGGGGTTCTGCGGGTTTGGGAACATGAGTTCGTGCCCACCAGCATGCACAAGGTCACTGCTCCTCATGCGGTGGTGGTGGCAGCAGTGGTGGTGCACAGGTACCCGCTGGGGTGCTGTGGCCGCAGGGAGGGTGCTGAGCAGTCTCCAGTGCTCTGTGCCCCACCATGGCATCACCGTGAACGTCCCTCCAGAGCCTAAATTCCCCCTTCCCAGGCACAGCTCTCAGCCCCTCACAGGCTGAGGGAGCCCCTGCCTGGGTCGCCATGGAGCCGGGGCGCTGCGGGGGGCTGCAGACCCCGAGGACAGCGCTGGTGCTTCCCCGCTCCGGGCAGAGCCTTCTGCCGCAGAGCCGAGAGCCGCCCTCGGCCGTGCCCAGCGCTCCCTCCTCCCGCTGTTGGCCGTGACGGGCTCCCCAGCAGCCAGCTCCTGGCGCATGGGATGGGGCTGGACCGCGGCCACCCGGCTCCTCACCCGTCCCCAGCGTCCTCCCCTGCCCTGCCTGAGGTGCTGCTGGGGGAGGACGCGGTGTCCCCGCGCGGGGCTGGCAGCGCTGCCCTCTCCTCCCAGCGCCTGCCCGGGGCTCAGCAGCTCCTTTGCCCGGGCCGGGGCCGGGCCGGGCCGCTCTGCCCGCCCCAGCGCTCGGTGGGCGCTCGGCAGGATGCCGGGCAACGGGACCCGCTGCTGCTTTTGTTGCGCTGGGGGAACGGAGCCGGGTGAGCCCGGCAGCCCCGGCGCAGGCTTGGGGACAAGCGCAGCCCCTCAGGCTTGCCTCCGGGCACCCGGGCTGCCGGTGGCACCGCGGGGCCGCGCTGGCACAGCCGCTGCAAGCGGGCACCGCTGTTGCCAAGCTGGGAGAGCCGTGGCTGATGTGACCCCTTCCCTGCCTCTGTTTGTAGCCCCTGTTGGCTTCACCGTGCCCTCGCAGGGTTGTGGGGCGCAGTGAGCCCCCAGGCTCCTCGGTGGGGATGGGGCCGGGGTGTGAGCACAACCACGGCGCAGGGCAGGGCCGCCGGTGTGCCCTGGGCCACGCATGGGCTTCGGTTGCTGTTTTCCTCCTCGGGTATGAAAGGTCCCATTCATGCGCTGCAGCAGGGCTCAGGTTCTCATCTGGGCTGAGCCGGGTCCCTGAGCGTGTGTTAAAAGCAGAGGGGATTATGGAACAGCTCCAGCCCGGGCGCGGGGCCGCTGTGATGCAATGAAGATGTTGGGAAAGCTGCTTGTGCTGATGGAGGTGGCCACTGGCCAAGCAGCCGAGCTGCGCTCTGGCAGCACTGGTGGTGGCAGCGCCGTGGCTGCCAGCAGAGCTTGGGGGTCTCCTTGGCCCCACAGCTCCACAGGGCTGGATGGGGGTCATGGTTGGGAGGCCCCCGCTCGGCAGTGGCTGGGCCCTTTGGGGTCCCTGGTTGTGGTGTTGGTGCTGCCGGTCCCTCTCCTGCCCCTGCCCTGCCTGGGGCTCAGTGTTTGCAGCTCTCTGGGCTTGGGGCAGGACTTGGCTTCTCCCGGGTCTGGCTGGTGGCTCCCCCATTATGGGACTGTGTCCCTTGGGAAGAGGGGTCCATGTCCTCCCTGCTGGCCCCAGCCCCAGCTCCGCTCAGTGCCCTCGGCTTCGGTTTCCACTTTAATTAACTCGAGCAGGAGGAACATGGAAAAACCTGAGCTGGAGCCTCCCCCTCCTGCTCTCCCCAACAAAGGCCTCATTGAGGCTGGCCCAACACCCTGCCATGCCGGTACCCAGCGCTGGGAGCCGATGGTGCCCTGGTGAGGGGCTGTGCTTGGGGCAGCCATTGCAGAGCTCCTGCACATCCCCTCAGCTGGGTGCCTGCAGCAGGGGCTCCCCATCCCTTGGTGAGGGATAAGAACAATGGGGATGGGGACAGGTGGCCCCCACACAGGGCACCTCTCACAGCATCCTTCATGGGAGGCTTTGGCCGTCCTTCCCCACCCTGGCGAGAGCAGCTCCATCCAGAGCAAGGCTGCGGTGTGGAGGCTGGCTCTATGGAGTGAGACCATGGTCAGGGACGGCTCCAGCCCCACATAAGCCCCTGTGCTGGAGGACAGCACATCTGATCCCAGCTCTGCACTGGGGCCACAGCAACCTGTGGTACCTCGTACGTAGGTGTGACGGTATCTGGGTCTCTTATGAGCCAGGGCATCCCCCTGTGCTCGCCAGGGACCCTGAAGCCCCCATCACCTCTTTCCATTGCTCCCATAGACGCGGAAGCTGTCAAAGACAGAACGGCAGCGGTTCAGCGAGGAGGTGGAGATGCTGAAGGGGCTGCAGCACCCCAACATTGTCCGCTTCTATGACTCCTGGAAGTCATCCATTAAAGGCCAGCTCTGCATCGTGCTCATCACAGAGCTCATGACATCCGGCACCCTGAAAACGTGAGCAGGGACCCAGTGCCAGGTTGGGGTGTGAGGGGAGGGAACAGGGTCCCTGCAGTGATGGGAGACATGGGTGTTGAGGTGGGACAACAGGCTGTGGTGGGCTCAGGCGGGATCCGGACACCCAGGAGCTTCCCTGGCACCACCTTGCAAGGGAATGGGGTGGCCCCGGCACCCCGGCAGCACTGGCTGGTTCTTGGCACTGGTGCTTGGAGCAAGGCTCCTTCTGGGCTGTGTTTTCTGTGCTGCGTCTGCAGAGCCCAGCCAAGGTGCTCTTTGCTGCTGGCCCTGCCTGGGCTCCTGTGCCTGGATGGGCTCAGCATAGCAATGGCAGGAGGGTGGGCTGGGGTCAGGGCAGGGGCTGAGCCCCCTTGTGTCCCCCAACAGGTATCTGAAGCGGTTCAAGGAGATGAAGCTGAAGGTGCTGCAGCGCTGGAGCCGGCAGATCCTCAAGGGGCTGCATTTCCTGCACACGCGCTCGCCCCCCATCATCCACCGTGACCTCAAGTGTGACAACATCTTCATCACCGGTCCCACCGGCTCGGTCAAGATCGGGGACCTGGGTCTGGCCACGCTGAAGCGAGCCTCCTTCGCCAAGAGCGTCATAGGTGGGGTGCTGGTGGCACAGGGCTGGTGGCTGCCACAATGGGGCGGTGATGGGGGTCACTGAGCCCCGCTCCTGCCCCCAGGTACCCCCGAGTTCATGGCACCGGAGATGTACGAGGAGAAGTACGATGAGGCGGTGGACGTCTATGCCTTTGGGATGTGCATGCTGGAGATGGCTACCTCGGAGTACCCCTACTCCGAGTGCCAGAACGCCGCCCAGATCTACCGCAAGGTCACCTCGGTGAGTAGCCCCGAGCTGGGGTGATGCTGTTGCTGGTGCTGAGCTGGGTGAGGGGGCCAGGGGTGCCGGTCAGATGGCTTTGCTGCTCCCCGAAATGTGTCACTGCGCAGGTCCTGCAGCAGCTAAAACCGGTCTGGGTGGTGAGACAGGGCTGGGGGCTCAGTGGCTTGGCCAGGGCCCACGTCCCTTGCTCTGCGCCAGGCACTGCCAGCATGTTAATGGGGTGGAACGGGTGCAGGTTTGCTCAGCCACCCCTTGCCTGGGGCACTGCGGCTGCCCCGCATGGTGCTGGCTGGCTCCTGCTCACTGGGGTGGAAACCCGGCACTCCGGGGCACGCAGGCTGGTGGGGCCATAGGCTGGGAGCCCTGTCCCCACATGTCCCTGCTGCTGGTGGGGCTGTGCCTGGTGGCACCATGGCCCTGCAGAGCCTGGGTTCAGCCCTGGGCCCTGGAAAGCCAGCACCGTGACAGGGTCCAGCACAGGAGATGCTGACACACATCACCCCCAGGGCCTGAAGCCCAGCAGCTTCTACAAGGTGAAGGTGCCGGAGCTGAAGGAGATCATCGAGGGCTGCATCCGCATGGATAAGGACGAGAGGTAGCAGGGGAGCAGGGGCCTGGGTGGAAGAGCCCCCCCAGCCTCTGGCCCCATGCTGAGCTGTGCTTCCCACAGGTACACCATCCAGGACCTGCTGGAGCACTCCTTCTTCCAGGAGGACACAGGGGTGCATGTGGAGCTGGCGGAGGAGGACGATGGCGTCAAGTCTGGGCTCAAGCTCTGGCTGCGCATGGATGACACGAAGAAGCTCCACGGCAAGTACAAGGACAACAACGCCATCGAGTTCCTCTTTGAGCTCTACAAGGATGTGGCGGAGGAGGTGGCCCAGGAGATGGTGGGTTCAAGGACGGAGGAACCCCGGTACTGCAGGGTCCCTGCACCCTAACGTGACAAACCCCTCCTGTACAGGTGGTCCTGGGCTTCATCTGCGAGGCTGACTACAAGCTGGTGGCCAAGGCCGTGCGGGACCGTGTGGTTGCCATCAAGCGCAAGCGGGAGAAGCTGAAGCGCTCCCTGGAGATGCCATCGCCCACGGAGCCGGAGCAACCGCCGGGCGTCCTGCGGATGCTGGAGGAGCTCAAGTCCCCGCTGCCGCCCGGAGCCCCCGTGCCCGCCCTGCTCACGCCCGGCTCTGGGGAGTCCGTCTTCAGCAGCACCTTCCCCCCTGAGCCCGAGGAGCCCGAGGCCGACCAGCACCAGCACTTCACCTACCGGCACACCAGCTACTCCTCGGCCACGTGTGAGTGGGGCAGCAGCGTGGGCTGGGCTGGGGGGATCGCAGGGGGTGACCTGGGGTGGGGGGCAGGTGGGGGGTCTCTCCCCACCTCCAGCTGTGCCGTGAACAGAGCCCCACAACCCACGCGGGGCCGTGCTCACGCGATGCTCCCGCAGCCGACGGCGAGACCGACGGGTACCTGAGCTCCTCCGGCTTCCTCGACTCCCCGGACCTGGCGCATCGCAGCTTCCCGGCGGGGGGCCCTTCGAGCCCGCCGCCCGCCCGCCCTGCGCGCTGCTTCCCCACGGTGAGCGGGGCCCCGGGGCGCTGGGGCCGGGGCGGGCGCGGCGCCGGCTGACGCCGTCCTCTCCCCGCAGAGCATCGCGGTGCAGCTGCCCCCCGAGCGCCTGCCCTCCGCCAGCGGCTTCTCCTCGCCGGTGGACAGGTGAGGGCGCGGGGCCGGCGGCGCGGGGCGGGCGGCAGCGGCTGCGAACGGCGGCGCTGATGCTCCCCGCCTCGGGGCTTCCTGCAGCTACGCCTCCGATGTGGCGTCGGGCATGAGCGACGGCTGCGAGGGGCTGTCTGCCGGCGAGCAGAGCTCCAAGCTGCCGGCCAAGCGGGCTGCGGGGAAGCTGCTGCGGCGCAGAGCCCGCTCCAGGCTCCGTATCACCAATGTGAGTGCCGCGGGCACCGGGGGGGTGGGCAGGAGGGTGAGCCCGGGCTGAGCCGGCAGCGCTGCCCGCAGATCTCCGACAAGAACGACCGGGTGGTGGAGTGCCAGCTGCAGACCTACAACAATAAGATGGTGACCTTCAAATTCGACCTGGATGGGGACAACCCAGAGGAGATTGCGGCCGTCATGGTGACTGCGGCGCAGGGTGAGGGCAGGAGTGCGCCTGGCCGAGCTGGCTGCTGACCACCCCTCTGCTTGCAGGTCCACAACGAGTTCATCCTCAAGTCGGAGCGGGACGGCTTCATCCACCGCATCCGGGACATCATCCACCGTGTGGAGACCCTGCTCCGCAAGGATGGGCACAGCGTTACGGAACTGCCCCGGAGCCCAGAGTCTGAGCACAGCCCCGTGAGTGCCCAGGGCAGGCACCGGCACTGAGTGGGTGCTGCTGGCCCCAGGGAGCCCAGCGGGAGAGGGCCAGGGTGCAGAGCTCTCTAGCCATGGGTAGGAGCTGCCCCATGCCTGTGGCTCCAGGTCACTTGCCTGCTCCTGCGATGGGTTGTGGTATACCCTGCCCAGTGCTGGGGCTGGGGAGGGAGCTCATGGGAGCTTGGATGAGCCTGCAGGGCCTCTGCCCCAGCGCTGTCTCACTGCATCCTCTCAGCAGACGGACCTGCCGCTGCAGGAGCTGTCGCACTCCATCTCCTCATCCTCACTCAGTGGTAGGTCTCTGCCTTGTGCAGGCCCTTCTCATCCCTCCCCAGGTCCCATGCAGGGCGAGTAATGGCTCTGGCCAAGCCCATGGGGCACATCCTGCCCTGGCTGAGTGCTGGCTGTCACCCCTGTGTCGCAGACCTGTGCTGTACCAGCCCCAGCCTCTCAGTACAGACCCCGGTCCTGCCGCTGCTGAGCAGCTCCCCATCGGAGAACGACCTCGGCAGCCCCGTGGAGGCACCGGCAGCCGGTGAGCTGCAGCCAGCGCTGCTGGGCTCCCCTGCAGGTACCAGCCTGGCACGTCCGTCCTGGCGCCTGGGCCCGTACCCTCGGCAGCTCAAGGCTCCAGGGTGCCAGGGCCGGGACAGGAGGGGGCCTGTGGGGGCCGGGGTGCTCCTGATGCTCTTCTCTCTGCAGGCTCCGTGCAGACCTGGCCCCTTGTCTCGGTGGCTCCCTCCTGGCTGACAGCACCACTGGTGCTCCCACAGACCCCCCAAAGCATCCGAGGCGGGCCTGTCCCCCCAGCCGTGCCCCAGCCCCTCCTGTCCCCACTGCCGCTCCCCACATCCCCTGTCCCCAACGAGCCCAGCAGCCCCCTGAGCCCCCCCATGACCAGCACACCCTGGTCCCCCACTACCCCCTTCCTTTCTCTGGCCAATGCCTTCTCTTTGGCAGTGATGAGCATGGCACACACACTGCTGCCCGGCGTCTCCTCCATCGCCAGCTCCGGTGGCCATGTGTACTCCCCGCTGCTGCCGCGGCCACAGAGCCTGGTCCTGGGGCCCCCGCGCTTTGTCTACCCCGACCCCACCAGCATGGCCAAGCCAGCATCAGCCTCCAGCGGGACTCCGGTGTCAGCAGGGGCTGATGTCCTCCCTGCCAGGGGGCCCGTGCCATTCCCTTCCCCGGCACCGGCCCCACCGTGCCCCACAGGCAGTGGTGCTGTGGGGAGTCCCCTGCCATTGCTGAGCACGTCCACGCCAGGGAGCGCAGAGGGCAGCGTGGTGAGTGCTGGGGTGGCAATGGCTCCTCAAGTGGGGCTAAGGTCCAGGAGGCCAGGTTGTCACTGCAGATACTGCCCTGAGATGGGATGGGGAGCCCCTGGGATGCAGGGAGGGCTGAGCAGGCAGTGGGTCTCAGGGCATGGTAACAGCAGTGGAGGCCAGGAGATGCAGGGGGACCCGGGTGGGGTGGTTGACAGTGTTTGAGTGCCTGCAGGTGCTGCCTGGCTCCCCCAAGCCCAGCCACTCGCTCATCATCTCAGAGTCACCAGCCCCTGGTGTGCCCAAGGCCCAGCTCTCGCCCATCAATGAAGGTGAGGCGGGGAAGGGCTGAGGCTGCGCCAGGGCACTGTGACAGCCCTGACAGCCCTCGTGCCCTGAACCCCACCAACTGCCCCCTGTCACCAGCAGAGGCCAAGCCCCAGATCCTGGGCCGGTTCCAGGTGACGCCAACCAAGGACCTGACAGCGACGTCTCCGGTGCCGGGCAGCAGCGAGGGTGAGCAGCACAGCACAGAGCCAGCGGCCAGTGGCTACCCTTTGCCAGCAGCCCCGGACAGAAGGGGCAGCTCAAGCAGCGACTCAGACTCAGCGCTGAAGATGGCGGAGCAGGACCCTGAGGCTGAGGAGGTGCCGGCTGAGGAGGGCACGGCGGCGGCAGCAGAGAGTGACCAGGAGGGTCCTGGGGAGGATGGTGGCGAGAGCGCGCCGCAGGCGGTGATAAACCAGGTGTGGCTGAGCTACTCCCGCAGCATGTCCTACCTGAGCAGCGACGACACCGAGAGCGAGGACGAGGAGATCTGGGAGGAGCTGCAGAACCTGCGCCAGAAGTGAGCAGAGCTGGGGGACGCTGCACCTGAGAGGCAGCACAGGGGTGGCTTGAGCTTGGCTGGGCGCAGCGCAGGGCTCGGCTGCCAGCTCCTGCCTCCTCCCCAGGCACCTGGCCGAGGTGCAGCTGCTGCAGAGCGCGCAGAAGAAGGAGATCGAGGAGCTGTACCTGCGCATGGGGAAGCAGCCGCCGCTGGGCATCGTGTCCCCCGCTGCCATGCTCTCCAGCCGCCAGCGCCGCCTCTCCAAGGGCAGCTTCAACCCGTCCCGCCGCAACAGCCTGCAGCGCCTGGAGCTGGGGCAGCCCCAAGGTGCCGACCCCCGTCTCTGCTCGACCCCCGGGACCCTGCGGGACGGGGACCGCGGGGCTGCGGCACCGCTGGTGCCCGCGCTCAGGGCCGCCGTGTCCCCGCAGGCATCATGCGCCGTAACTCGCTGAGCGGCAGCAGCACGGGCTCGCAGGAGCAGCGGCTCAGCAAAGGGGTGACCTTCGCCGATGACTTCGGCCGCATGGTAAGAGCTCGGGGCCGGTGCTGCCCCTGGCGGCCCCGCGGGGCGCCCGCCGCTCACCGCTGTCTCTCTTCTCAGTAGCCGGCTGGCCAGGAGTGACCTCATGAACTACCTCAACCAAGTGCCTGCTGCCTCGGGGTGGGGGAGAGCCCCCTCTGCGCCTCCCGGGAGGGCAGCACCCGCCCTGGGAGCAGCCAGCGCCGTGGGGCCGAGCCAGCCGGGTGCCCGCAGCCCCTCACCTCCAGCCCTCTGTATCTGTCCTCCCATCTCCTTCCTCCTTGCGCCCCTTGGACCCCTCCCTGCCATTCCCAGTCGGTTTCCCCAGCCCAATCCCAGCTGCAGGACACGTGCAAGGCGCTGCCATCCCTCATGGACCCCCGCAGGCAGAACTGGCCTCCCCAGTGATTTCCGTCCATCCCAGCCCCGCCACCAGCTCTGCCCCGGGGCTGCGCCAGCCCCGCTCTGTGTGGGATGATGTGTGGGGCTGGACCCACGGCCCCAGGGCTGCCCTGCTTGCTGCCCCCTTCAGCTCATCCTGCACAGCAGAGCCAGAAGGAGCTCTGTACCGCGACCAGGACCAGCAGTGGGTGCACTTAGTTATGAACTGATGCCTGGAAAGTGTTTCATAAATACAAATTAAACACAGCTCGGGGCTGGTTGTGTCTGTCCGGCGGGACTCGTGGCCTTGCTCCGGGAAGAGCACAAACCGAGCTAAGGTGATAAAGAGCAAAGTGGAGATCTGCCCCATCTCAGCAGACACCGGAGCCCGGCTCTGATCAGCAGCGACTTCACCACGCACTGCCGCAGGCTCCAGACGGGGTGTTTATTAATGGAAGCGATGGGCACCGCTGCCCTTCCCAGGAGCACGTCCCTGGCAACGGCAGCCGCCTGCAGGGGACCCCGCGGCCCGTTTCGCTGCCCCGCACCGGCCAGGCCCAGACCTCGCCTCCGGGGCCGGGCGGCTCCCCCTCCCGCGCCGCGGGGCCCGCAGCTCGCCGTTCACCGGGGCCGGGCCGGGCGCTCCAAGCTCAGCTCGCTGCGCTCTCAGCCCGCGCCCGGGCCCGCGCCCGCGCCGCCTCCGCCTCCTGCTCCAGATCGTCCAGGAACCGCTCCTGCGACACCGAGTAGAAGGTGTACGCGTCTGCGGGGCGCGTTAAGGAGAAGAACGGGCGCGGAGCGGCCCCGGCTCCCCCCCGCCCCGGCCCGGCCCCGCAGGATACAGATCCCGACCGTGACGGCGCCGATGCCGAGCGCCAGCAGCGCGTTGCGGCCGCGGAGGCGGCTCCGCAGGGCGCGCTCCACCCGCTCCATCTGCAGCCGCTGCTCGGGGCTCAGCCCCGGCTCCCGCCGCGGGTCGATGCGCTGCGCGAACGCCGCCTCCCGGCCCGGCTCCTGCTCCGCCATCTTCCCCGCCGCTTCCGTACGGCGCGCTGACGTCACAGCCAGCCGGGAGATCCTACCAATCGAAAGCGACTTTGGGAGTGGGGCGTCGAGTGGTTGGCTGCGGCGCGGCGCGCGGCCGCCCGGAGGCGGGAGGGGGCCGCTCTGATTGGCGGAGCGGGGCCCCGTGACCGCGGGCGCGCGCTGAGGTGTGGCCCCGCTGAGGGGCCGCCGGTCCCGGTCGTGCTCCGGGGCCCCGCCGGCGGGGACGCGGCGCTGCGGCGCCGTTGGAGCATTTACCGGAGCGGGCAATGGGCTCCCGGGCGCAAGCGGCATCGCGGTGCCGTGACCCAGGCCCTGCCTTTGGCAGGGTGGCCCCGGAGGTCATCGAGGACGCGCTGATCCGCCTGGCCGCAGAGAACGAGCGGCACCTGAGCGCGCTGCCCGAGGAGGCCGGGTGCTTCAAGGAGGCGCGGATCGTGGGTGAGGCCCGGCCCGGAGGCCTGTGTGGGTGAGGGCAGGGGCAGGGGCGACGCCGCTCTTCTCTTGCAGAGTTCGTATTCCTCTTGGCTGAGAAGTGGCGCCTGGACCCGGCGGCGCGGTACCAGGCAGTGGAGTTACTCGAAAGGTAACGACCGTCCCGGGTGCTCAGTGCATGCCTTGTCTCTCTCCTGTGGTTCTGCGTGCGCCCTGCACCGCTCACTCAACCGACCTGTGATGGGTTTTTGCAGCCCCAGAGCTTTCTCTCTTTGCTCATTTAGCTCGGTTTTTGAGCTGAATACATGCAGAACTGCTGCTTTTCCTTTTTCTTAGCAGAAGAGAACCGTTTCCTGAGCTGTTTTGGGTTTTGTAGGTTTATGATCGAGCAGGTGGAACAAATCTCTAAGTCTTCTAGGAAGAGAGTTAAACACTGTGAGCAGGGGGGAGGCAGCAGCTGCAGCTCTCTGGAAGATCAGATCTACAACACCTTTGTTCTGCGGCTTGTGTCATGCATTCAGCTCGCGAGCAAACTGTCCCTGCACTACAACGTAAGCCCAATGAACCTGTTCTTGTCACGGCTTTTAGTAGTGCAGTAAGCTATGGGTATGCTTATGTCCCTTAAAAAGAAGATTAGAAAGAAAGAGGGCCATGACAGCGATAAGGGACTGGAGTACCTTCCCTGTGGAAACAGGCTGAGAACATTGGGCCTGTTCCACCTGGAGAAGAGAAGCTTTGTGGAGACCTCAGAGCAGTTTCTAGTGTCTGAAGGGGGCTACAAGGATGCTGAAGAGGGACTCTTTATCAGGGACTGCAGTGATAGGACAAGGGGTGATGGGTTTAAACTGTAACAGGGGAAGTTCAGGTCAGATATAAAGAGGAAGTTCTTTACTGTGAGGGTGATGAGGCACTGCAACAGGTTGCCCAGAGAAGTGGTAAATGCGCCATCCCTGGCAGTGGTCAAGGCCAGGCTGGACAGAGCCTTGTGTGGCATGGTCTGGTTGTAAGGCGTCCCTGTCCATGCAGATTGTTGGAACTGGATGATCTCAAGGTCTCCAGGTAATTCTATGATTCTATTATTTCCTCTTTGAAAGATATTACGGATCATGAAATGCAGAGTATATTGAAATGGAGACCTAAATTTAGGTTTAAACATTTAGGGCAGATGAATTGTCACTTGTCAAGTAGCAGTTTGTCAGGAAATGTTCCCAGTATTGGGGGAAAAAAGTACAGGCAGTGGGAAGAAGTCAGCCTGTGGTTGTCAAAAGCTGTGTGCTTGCAGGGGGAAAGATTGTGGGGTAGAGGGAACCTTGGGGAGAGAAGGTCTGAACTGGAGTTTTAATTCCAGCTCAATAGAGGAGTTAGAGAGCTATGGGAACTGCAGTGGTGCTGGCTGAAATCCAGTGGGAGGAGTAAAGCAAGGAGATGGTTGCTTATCCTCACTGCCAGGAGCTCGTTTGTCTTTTTTCCCCTCGTTTTCCTCCTCAGAGAGTTAGCAGTGACGCAGCTTTAAAATTTCTGCAATCTCTGAAGTACTCATACACGAAACAGGAGCTGCTCGAGTCGGAACTGGCTGTTCTAAAAACTCTGCACTTCCAGGTCAACGTCTCGACGCCTTTGGCTTACGTAGAATTGCTCCTGGAGGTTCTGGGTAAGAGGATTAAGAGGAGAGGTGGGAAAAGGGTTTTTAAAAGGTGGAACAGAGCCATTGCTGGTTTGAACCAGAATGTCTTCTATTACAGATTTTGGCATATGGTGCATTCACATTGTGCAGGGCTTTACCTTTTGGGTGAGAACTTTGTCCTCACTAGAATCTGATGAGTGCTGTTGGACAGCATGTTGAACATGACATGTTCAGTAGAAGAGCTTAAAACCCCCAAAACCTAATGTAAGAACATGTTTTCTACAAGTGCCCCGGTCTAACAACCGGAATTCAGATATGAGTGAGATGATACTGAGCTTGAGAAAGCCTGTGGCACTTAGAAACAAGGGGCAGTTGGCACCAGGAATCTTTGTCCGTGGCTCGTGGCTTTTCTAATCCAGTTTCATGCCTTGAGATGTGGTGCTGATCCTGTGTGATCTCTGTGGTAGGGTACAATGGCTGCTTGCTTCCTACCAAGCCCTTACATCAGATGTGTATTGAGCTCCTCGACCTCTCCTACCTTGCACGAGATGCCATCTATGACACTCTGTTGAAGATTGCCATCGAAAACTCCACACCAAGCAAACTGCAAGTGTGAGTAGTTCCCATGGCTGATGCTGTAACTATTTGAAATTAAAACCCTGAAGAAATACTGGCATAATTCCCATGATGCCATTTGAGGGGGGCAACTTTTTAAAAAACAATAATTTTGGAGGGCTTTCAGCATTTATTGAGCTTAATGTACCAGTTCAAAGCAGTGTGTTTCTAACACAGGTGCTTTAGGGGCAAGCTAGGGAAATGTTCAATGTAATCATAAAACCCCAGCTTTGGCACTGTCCATTAAAGTTAACAGCATCAGGCTCTGTTTGGACTAAGTGAACATGTGCTTTATAGCCCTGCCAGAAGCAGGTGCTTTTGAACTGCAAAGCTGGCATTGATGACACCAGGAGACACTTTTACTTCTGCAGAGCAAAGTTTTTGACAGTGAAGGAAGATTTTATGCTCTTGGCTGTAGGAATCATCAGCACAAGCATGTTCGTGTTAAATCCTGGGCACTGGAAGCAGGTACAGTCACTTCTAAAGGTGTTGGCTCTATGTGGGTTGTTGAAGTGCAGCAGCAAGCACGTGTGAGGGTGTTGGAAGGCTCCTGTGTGCACTAGTGTATGTCCTCATGCTTCAGCATCTCCACAGCCAGAACAAACCCCATACGGGTGAAGTAATCCCATGGGACTGCTCCACAGCCTGTAGCTTTTTCACCTCTTCAGAAGTGATTAAAAAAGAAATGCAAAACAAACATAACCCCCCCTAAACCAAGCAAACAAACCCCCAACCACATAGAAAACATACTGAGAGGCTTCACACTTGTTGAAGTGTGCCCATGGAGCACTGTTATTCCCATTAGATTTGCAGGATTAAGAAGTATGTCTGTAAAGGAACATCTCTTCGGCACCGTTAGTAAGTAGCTCTTTTGGCTTTTTTTAAGGTTGTGGAGCATTTGCACTGTATCACTGGCATCACTTCACAGAGCATACAAGAATTTTCTTATGCCATACTGAAACAGGTCATTGGCAGCACCACTCCAAGGCACTGCTACAGGAGCTGTGGAACAAAAGCTCTGGAACACAGAATTGGGCCTCTTCAGTAGAGCTGCCTGCCCCAGGGCAGCAAAGCACTGCCACTGCCGAGAAAACCCCATGCAGTTTGGTTTGCTTTTGTTCAGAACACCAGTGTTAGTTAGGAAAGCTCCTTTCAGGCAACTCCCCAGTGCTGTGAAGGGAGGCACCAGGAGCCAAGTAGAAATAACCTCTTTGGGCAGAAGCAGCTTTATTGTAAGACCTACATCAGCTTAGTTACGAATAGAAGTTTCCTTGAACAAGGAGAAAGCTCTAGGGAGTCACGTTCTGAAAAGGCAGCGAGGCGCATAGCGTGGTAATGGCACTAGGAGCAGCTCACAACCCCATTACAAACAGAGCTGTACTTGCTTCCTCTATTTGCTGCTGCTTTAAAACTAACTCTTGTCTCAGGCAGCTGGGATGTTCCCGTGTCCCCTCTCTGCCCCCACCCCAGCAGGCAGGTACCCACCTCTGTGGTCAAAGGGACGACTCCCCCAGTTTGGCAAGCGACGCAACTGTCGCGATAGCAGGGGCTTGCTGAGCTCGTTGTTGGGAGCTGTGCCTGGCCCATGTCACATGGAAGCACTCTCCATGTAGAATAGTGTTTTGGTATTTACTGGGTGCACCTCCACGTGAGAACAGGCTGCAGGAAGTATCAGAAGCACCAGCATCATCTCAGTGAACAGTACTTGAAGCAGTATCAAACCTTGCTACATTGAGTGGCACAAAGTGCTGACATGACTTAGAATCCTTTATTTCAGACTGCAGTTACTGTGAGTTCCTCTGGGTTCCTGTGTTTGTAACATGTCACTTCTCTAGCCTGTGTTCAGCTGTAAGAGTGGTACTGAACTCACCCGTTTGAAGTTCAGCAGTAGTTTCAATCTATAAACCTCAAAGTACCAGTTTAGCATTGATTTAACCGCTGACATTTTATTCTGTTCAGCTCCATGACACAACTTTACATATTGCTTTTCTATATACTACTTGTAATAATGGTCTTTTAAATAAAGTGTCTTGTGTTTTTTTGGTATTGTAAACATTTTATACTGGTTAATATTAAGAGACATCTTAATGTGACTTTCTCCGACGGAACGCAGACGTCCTGCAGCTGCCAGGACCAGTTCTTCCCATGGTTACTTGTTATAGAACTGGGATGAGACCCAGGCAAGACCCCACTTCAGGTTAGTTAACATGAATTTCAGTGCTTTTGTCCATTGCTCCTCAGAGTTAAACTGTGTTTTAATAGAATAAGAGCCACCGCTGCCACCTGTGTCTTCAATCTTTCCTTTCTCCACGTCCATCCTAGACCATACAAAACTTTATTAGTGCATTTCTAGTGCAAGCATTTCATCTCCGTGAGACATTTCAACCTGACATTTGTTATTCTATGTGGGAATACTTTTGTTTTTAAGTGAAATCTAGCAAGCCTCAGGTCTTCACCTGAGGAACAGGCTTTAAATTCCAATTAAACTAAGAGAAATAGGGTAATTTTGCACGTTATAAAGACCACAGGCTGATTCCAGGGCAGGACTGGGTCAGCCAGTGCTGTGTGGGGCTGCGCACGAGGTGTTCACTTGCTATGTTAGACAGCAGCACTCACCTATAGGGCAAACAAAAGCGGGTTTCCCCTTTCTCCACTTCCTCTTTAAACTGCTGCACACAGTCCAGGAAAGCCACCATCGCGTGGTCAAATTTATTGTCCCAGAAGAACCTCAGGCCTCCAGAACAGTACAAAGGAAGCTCCTGGAAAAGAGATGGGTTTCAAGCACTCTAAGCATTCCCATTTAGGTATAGTCATTGCTGCTTTTTAGTCCTCTTTAGCATGAGGCTTAAATTTGTCATGGGATCCTTAGAAATGGTTTGTGGCATGTTGGTTTTGTGACTTGGTTTTGTGGTTGGTGCCTGTTATGTGCAGGCTTGGGTTCCTAACCACCACCACCAACCAGCCCAAACCATCTTCCTCTGGCCAGTGCAGCGTTTGGCTCCAGAGTCCTGTTGTTTTTAACCACGTGGCAGGAAGAGCAGCTTGATACAAGATATAGAATTACCAGGTAGATACTAGTTCTTACATTAGGCATTTTGTTAGAGAAGTTGCGGCACGTAGTTGTCCTGTACCAAAGACTCATAAAAAGTTAAATTTGCCTTCTGTGACCAGGGCTCTGTGGCACTCAAGGTCAATGTGACTTGTGTGTGGTCTCTTACCTTTGATTTGTCTGTGAGGGACTCTAAATATGAGTGGTTGCCATATGGTACAAGACGGTATCTGAAAGGAGATAGGGTTCACAGGCAGATGAGCCCAACTGTCTCTGGGCCAGAAGCAAAAAATGTGTTATATGGCATGTACCTTTGAAACTTCAGGCCCATTTTGTTTGCAAGCGCATGGAGCAGCAGCACAGTCTGCCCCCAGGCAGCGTTGATCTCATTCCATTCTACAGGAACGCTGGGGAGACGGCCAAGTCTGAAGTTATTTATTGTGCCAAACTGACCACTGTGCCTGTGATAAGAGGAATTATAAATAAACTGTTGGAGCAGGAACAGCTTCTGGCAGTGAAGTGTGTGATGGCTGCGGTGCAACAGCCATCTACCATGCATGAGGAGCTCAGCAAAGGGGGTCTGGGGCTCTGATTACAAAGTGTATGTAAATGGCAAGCCCTTGTTATCTGTTTATCATGGGATCCCAGACTGATTTGTGTTGGAAGGGACCTTGAAGCTTATCCAGTTCCAACCCCCTGCCACAGGAAGGGACACCTTCCACTAGAGCAGCTTGCTCCAAGCCCCTCTGTCCACCCTGGCCTTGAACACTGCCAGGGATGGGGCAGCCACAGCTTCTCTGGGCACCCTGTGCCAGCGCCTC